>JARTUT010002232.1:0-160374 GCA_030674115.1 Micraspis discolor | reverse complement strand
ATGTATAATTATGTAAATTGGTTTGAGAAAAGTCTCATTTAACAGGATGATGTCAGGTTATACTCCCTAATGTGGACTTTTAAATCGACCATGTTCTGTAGGACTGAATGGATATTCCAGTGCAATATTCTGAGAGGAGCCATTTTTAGTTTCTAAGACGAACAATAAGTGTAATAAAGTTTAAGTCTATAACACAGCCGATAGATTTCTTAAATAAGTCCGTAAATGATATATATATATATATATATAATTTAATTTAAGAAAATTCGTGACTGAATATAAAGTATATAGATGATTATCGTGGGTTAGCAGTCAAAATAAAAAGTAGAAGACTCTTTTATCCTTTACTCGAGCTTTCAAAACAATTTGTTTCTTTTTCAAGAGTGCTGCAAATTATTAAAAATCAATTGGTGAACAGGTTACAGATCTTCAGTACTTACGATAGCGAGATTGATTATGAAATGATGTTCATTAAATCTTAATCTAATTAACATGAATTCAAGACCTTAAATTATGATAGCTCAAAAAATATAATAATGATTGACAATTTTTTGGATGTCATTTAAAGACGTGAACATCGAAGTGGAATCTTGAGAGCTAGGCATATGTGATATACAATACAAGCTTTAATTTAGAATCAGATTACTTAGAATAAGAACATATATTCGGTGTTAAAAGATTTTGTTATTCACTTATATCTAAGTTTGAAACGTTAGTCACATTTCTTGTTTTTTCTATAGAAATCAAGTAAGAATACATTGTGCTCAAAGAGTTAATATCCTTCCTAGACTTCATGGAGTTATCATATTGTGATATTCTCACCATTTCCATAAATGTTCTTTTTTGAAATTAGGTTCTGAATCTAATATTTTTATATTTTCATAATCAGGATGATGATCTTCAGAATTCACATGATTGGTAAGAGCACAGGAATTTTTAAGAGTTCTGATATTGCTTTTTGTGTAGTGTTATCCTTTGTTGAAGTTTGGTGGAAGTCTGACCTATGTATATTTGATCGCAATCCTTACATGGAATGCTGTAGACAACATTAGATTTATTTAAGATCTTATCTCTGTCTTTCAAATTAGTGAATATAGACCTAACTGGTTTTACATTTTTGTTGCAATTTTAATTTTATCAGGTGGTAGTATTCTTTTGAGATTATATGTAAGGGTTTCTATGTAAGGTAGTGTTAGGTATAAAAATCTTTGTTGTTCTGATGGTAATAAAGGTTGTATATCAGCATCTAATCGTGGTGGTAGATCATTAGGTGTATTGAATAATAATTTTTTGATTAAGTTAATAGGATAACCGTTTTTTATTAAAAGATCTTTGAGAATCAGAAGATTTTTATCTTTAAATTTATTATGCGATATTCTCAAAACTCTTGTTTTCAAATTTTTGATAATGTTAATTTTCATTTTCATTGGGTGATATGAAGCGAAATTAATGTATCTTCCTGATGCTATTGATTTTCAGTACCAATCTACTAGAAGAATGTTATTATCTCTAATAACCTTAGTATCTAAAAAGGAACTGAGTTATTAGATTCAGTCTCAACTGTGAATTGAATTTTGAATGGAAATTATTGAGAATATCAAGAGATACATGTATTTGATCTTCAGGTATTGCCGTAATAATATAATATAATATATATATTATTATATAATAATATAATAATACATAAGGAACAATTATCATTAAGACCAATCGTTGCATCTATAGATTGTCCTAACACAGGTATTGCAATGTTTCTTAAGGATACACTTAACAAGGCTTACAACACCAATAATCCTTATTACATCAAAGATTCTTTTGATTTCGTTGATTTCATAAATGAAAAAATCATACCTGATGGCTTCGTTTTGGTGAGTTGGGATATTGTATCTCTTTTTACTAACATTACATTAGAGATCGCAATTATGTGCATCGAAGAATATTGGGATGAAATCAAACAACACTGTACAGTTGATAGAGAAACTTCAAGAAACTGATGAGCTTTGTATTTAATACAACAGTTTTCTCATATAATGGTGTGTTCTATAAACAGAAAGAAGAGTACTCCAATGGGATCTATTGTTTCACCAATTATTGCACAATACGTAGTAGATCTAGTACTAAACAAAACATTACCATCTTTCACATTTCAAGTTCCATTTTGTAAAAAGTTCATGGACGATATTATTACGGCAATACCTGAAGATCAAATACATGTATCTCTTGATATTCTCAATAATTTCCATTCAAAAATTCAATTCACAGTTGAGACTGAATCTAATAACTCAGTTCCTTTTTTAGATACTAAGGTTATCAGAGATAATAACATTCTTCTAGTAGATTGGTACCGAAAATCAATAGCATCAGGAAGATACATTAATTTCGCTTCATATCATCCAATGAAAATGAAAATTAACATTATCAAAAATTTGAAAACAAGAGTTTTGAGAATATCGCATAATAAATTCAAAGATAAAAATCTTCTGATTCTCAAAGATCTTTTAATAAAAAACGGTTATCCTATTAACTTAATCAATAAATTATTATTCAATACACCTAATGATCTACCACCACGATTAGATGCTGATATACAACCTTTATTACCATCAGAACAACAAAGATTTTTATACCTAACACTACCTTACATAGAAACCTCTTACATATAATCTCAAAAGAATACTACCACCTGATAAAATTAAAATTGTAACAAAAAATGTAAAACCAGTTAGTCTATATTCACTAATTTGAAAGACAGAGATAAGATCTTAAATAAATCTAATGTTGTCTACAGCATTCCATGTAAGGATTGCGATCAAATATACATAGGTCAGACTTCCACCAAACTTCAACAAAGGATAACACTACACAAAAGCAATATCAGAACTCTTAAAAATTCCTGTGCTCTTACCAATCATGTGAATTCTGAAGATCATATCATATTTGAAAAACTATTATAATAGAAATTTAAATCTATCTCTAAAGGTTTTTGTTAAGAAAAATTTTCAATATTTTACGACATAATAATAATATAAAACTTTTTTCATTATTGAAAAACAAAAATTATGAGTAATATTTTTTACAATTTTGGGTTCAATATTTGGAACACAGTGTGATGTGTTTGAAAATTTCAGTAATTGAGAAATTTTTGCAGTTTTTCAGTTTGTTTTCGATATTTTGTAAAAAAATTTGACGAATGCCGATATGAAACTAGATCTTTAAGATATCATCTACGAAGAGAAAACATCAGAGAGATAACTTCTTCAAAATACTCATTTTTTCACCTGGATAACTAGAAGTATTCGAGCTTCAAGAAAATTCATCAGGTGTTAAAGTTTTTTAATGTTCAATGTTTCAAATAATTTAAGTTCTTCAGAAGTGCTTTATAGGCACTCGGATTGCCCTATTCCTAAGCTGTATCGAAAAAAATTGTTTTATTGGGATAAAATTAAATGACCTTATTTATATCTTCATAAACCCAATCGATTGGAAATATTTTTGACTCGCTAGTCGAAAAGTTTATCTGTTTTGGTAGAACAATAGCTTGCTGTTCTACTTGGAACAACCAAGCAATAGTAATAAACCCTAATCTCATTAATATCCTGAAACCAAATGCAATAACCCTCGTAATTCTTTTAGTATTAGGATTTATCAGGAAGATCGCATCAAACCGTATGAAATTTGCATTTCCTATGGGGATATTTCACTCTACCGAGTCCAAGAAAGTTGTCATGAATGTAAAATTGTATTGAAAAAAACAGAAATGATTTAACATCTCATAGTGATACCGTTGGTTTTTGTGACCAGCATGTTGGGATATATTGAATTTCAAAACTCCGCGTTACAGGCCAGAGCGCTGACCCTTGGACCCTGAGTAGGTAGATGATTAACAAGGGATAGAGTTCAGTTTCACCCGTATTTATTCAAAATTTGAAAAGTCATATCTCGGAAACTATTGGTTTGTCAAAGTCGAAAACGGTATTGGTGTATACGCCTGATAAAAGTGCACCATAAAAAATTTTTTATTTGGAAAATTTTATTTTGTTACTTCGAAACTATTCTACCGATTTATGCGAATAACGAACTCCGCCGAGATATTTATAACTCAAATCTACTCTGAAAATTTCAACTCAAGCTCTATCGTATTCACGGAAGTAGCAGTTATTCTTAATAGTAACATTAAGTAATAGTAACAAAAAAGTGATAAGAATCAGTATTTACTGAAAAAAATTGTAGTTGAGATTTGAAGATGACGAATGAGGAAAGCATTCAATTTCTAAAATCAATTCACCTTTGTATCTTAAATTCAGTAAACAAGCGAGGCAGGAATTTTCACGCGCTTGTTCATAGTTGAACAGCGAGCTATCGTTTGTTCAAATGCCTGTAACTTTCGAATCTCGATTGATTGTCCATTGTCCAAATATATGGGCCAAAAACGTCGGATAGTTCTGCATTAATTATGCATTTGGAATTTCGTTTCCTCAACATTTCCTAACATACTAACATATCCACCAGATAAACTTGTAACTAGGAAGATGTTCGGATAACGTTTAAACAAAGAAGTTTGTCAAATTTCATAGAAACCGATCCTAAATACTTGATATCTCGTAAGATATTCATCAGCATTAAGAATAAGCACGCTGATGCTCATGACCTCACGTCAGTGCTTTTCTAAAATTTTTAAGATCCATCCATATTCTTGTACATTTCTCAAATAAAATTTTGTCCAGATTCATTTCATTTCATTTCAGTGAACATAAAAAAAATTCGCAAAAGTCAAATTCAGAAAAATATCGAAAATTTTCCGTAACGATTCCTTATAAAGGGTGAATGAAATTTCCATGACTCTTATGAATATGATTCGTAAGTCAGTTGTTGTCCAAAGAATGATAATAAAATTTTTATGCGAAAAAATTTTCAGGTAGTTTTCTTCTAACGACGAGCTATTGTACCCCATTTTTATGACTTTCAACTATACTCGTTTGAAGAATGAAATATCAGTGAGATGAGATCATATTTTCGGTCCGCTTGGAAGAAATGAATAAACTATCTTCTGGAGGGTGGTCTCCTATATCGGGTTTGTATAAGTTGTAGAAAAATGAGAATTTCGGGTTTATACACAAGGCACAGCGTTGCCAGATTTAGGGAATGGAGACGTTGATCGAGTATACCGTTTACATACAGCAAGACTAGGTCGCCGGAAGCGCCCTCGCACTGGCCGTTCCCGAAGTATTTCTGTATAAAATATGATGTTTCACCGACTTTTCGGACCCGGCTCAAAATTCATATCTAACACCCCTGACCCCCTGATTATGATTCCATTGAAAAACGTTGTCAGACCCGGAGCCGGGTCTGACAACGTCACTTTGGACCGAAAAGTCGGTAGAGTATACCGATTTGGGTCTGTGTAGGCGGTCAAACAAATCTATATATATACATTTTTATTATTAATTTTTTTTTATTTATTAATTATTGTTATTTATTTATTGTCTTTATTGTTTTTAATATATTGTATCATTCATAAATGACATCAGAAGTTGAAGTTATGGTATATTTTAAAATATAAAAATATTCTTGATAACACCATCTACTTTTCAATTTTCAAAATATGTTTCATTCATATCTCCGCTAGCAGTTGTCGTTCTCTGTTCAACATTGTCGCCTTCTGTTTCTGCCAGATGCCGTACTTAACGATTCAATATTAAAATTTAATTAATTCAAAGATTTCACTTCCATTTTGATTTCACTTAGAGTAGAACCTGTTTAAGGGATCAGTTGTATTATCGCTCTTTTGAATAATTTTTAGCTTCAGTTGAGTCGAGTTTACTAAATATAGTGAAATTATATTCAGATTCATCGTCATCCGTATGAATTTATTGAAACCCTTTTTGAAAGGTTTTTTTCTTTTACTACCGTAAAATTATTACTGTTAATTCATCATATCTGGACGAAACAGAAGACAACGTCGTTGAATAAAATTGCGGGGGAAATTTGATTTTGGTATGGTCGACAACATCGCTACAACCACATCAAAGAAAGCAGTCTCTGGAAGCTCATACCCCAGCGAGATTTGGAAATGCATGTAGAAGAGAGCAACCCTCTATAATAAACTGTTTGTATAGCCTTTTTATTGATTTGTATTTAACAACTTTTTTCATTGTTAGTTATTGGTTTCTAGCAATAGACAAAACTAATTCGAAAATAATAACCAATTGGCGCCCAAACATCGAAATACATTGCTCAAATTCTTTCATAACCCACCTCTATTTGCCCACCGTATATTAGAGCAGCCGTTTGCTGTGTGTACTCAGATATTTATATTTTTTTAACATCTTTAATTCAAAAATACGTTACAATATGTGTAACAAAAAATGTAAATAGAGGTTAAGAGGAGCCTGGAAGGGAGACTTCCATGCTCCAGTCAAGCTCTGAAGGAGAAGGTTGGACATTATCAGCGTTATTATCATTATTTATATTATCATTAATTTCAATGTTGGTGATATCTTCGTCGTTAGAGGAGGAGGAAAGAGGCACATGTTGTGCCGACTTTGTGATGATAAGCTTTTGAGGAGGGAGAGTACAGCTAGAAGTTGAAGGATTAGAAATTAGACAATTTGGATAACTCGGAGTGTAAGAGAAAAGGGCCTGGGAGTGGGCGACCTTATCATATCCCACAGTTCTCTTTTCCTCTTTATTTAGTGGAGTCTTGTTAAGAGTACGAGGGGAAAGGATTTGCGCGATTGCAAGGGGTTTAGGACAGGTGTAGAATTGGGAGGAGAGCGATTTAAGATAGAAGGGAATTCAGAAGGCAAAGGGGCCAATTGCTTTCTAGTAGCCTGGTTTGCTTCATAAAGGAAAAGATTGTGCAAGGCCATCAACTCTCTAATCTTGACTTGGCGGAGGTATTCTGAGCAAATTTTGTTATCGGCAGAGTGAGGACCCTTACAAAAAATACATATATTTATTTATTTATACAACTCATACAGATTCCACAATACAAGAGTATTCTAGTTTCCGATTCTTGAGTCGGCTATTACTAATAACAATTGTACACTAATAATTATCAATCCGATTCAATTCTAACCATTACGGTTCTTGAATATACAATACATAATACATAATTGAAATCATCAACAAAAGAATGAAACAAAAAAAAATTCAAATTAAGCTTAAACTCTCAAGTTGCAATTATTGAATTATAGAAGTAGTCATACAGTTTCCGCTTTATTTGAGATGTTGAGTGCGAAAACAAATCACATACATCCTGAACCCTATTGTACTTATCACACATTGAATGTATTGGAGAAAATTTCATATAATTTGTTCTAGGGCAAGGTAAATAGAATGTAGAATGAGTTCTCACATTAATCTTCGGTACTGAGAAAAGTAATTTATCAAGTGTAGCACTGTCAGTATTTTCATTTGTAATAGTTTTAAGTAGGTAAACTATTTCAGCAATAAATCTTCTACTTTCTAGTGTTATTAAATTATAATTTTTAAATTATTGTTAAAACTATTTTTACTCTTACGTAATATAAAGTTAACACCATTAAGAAATTTCTTGATTACACCTTCAATCTTTCTTAGTTGACACAAATAACTAGGATTCCAAACAACTGAACAATACTCAAGTCTAGATATAACATATGAATAAAATAGGATTTTTAATGTTCTAAAATTTGTGAACTCTCTTGTGTTCCTCCAAATGAACCCAAGCATCTTATAAGAATTTTTAACTACTTCATCAATATGATCATTAAAGGTTAAAGATCTATCAAATAATACACCTAAATCCTTGATTTTCTCGAGTCTAGTCAAGGGATCACCGGCCACAGCATAATTATAGATAAGGTCCACCTTTTTTCTTGAAAATGTTACAAGATAACATTTCGCACTGTTAAATGTCAGTTTATTTCTTTTAGCCCAGGCCACAACCCTATCCAAATCAGACCGCAGTTCCCATGCATCATTAGGATTTCTAATAATCTTATATAACTTCACATCATCAGCATAGAGACTCATCTCAGAGAAAGTCACAACATCAACAATATCATTGATATAAAGAAGGAACAACAAGGGCCCAAGGTTTGAACCCTGTGGTACCCCTGATGTGGCTTCGAAGTTTTCAGAAAAAAAAATTGATTCAGCCTCACACACTGAGTTCTCCCACCCAAATAAGAACCAAAAAAAGAAACCAAATGAGGTGAAAAATTGTGTTTATGCAGAAGCTTAAACAATATAATGTCATGGGGTACCCTATCGAAGGCCTTAACTGCATCCAGATAAAGCACATCTACTTGGGAATGGTTAGAAAAGGCATTCAAGGAATATTCAACAAACTCGATCAAGTTTGATGATGTAGACCTACCAGCAGTGAAACCATGCTGTTTTTGCTGGGATTTTGTTCTTCACGTGAAACATAATATATTTATATAAGACCGATTCAAACACTTTTGCAATATTTGAAATGATAGAAATAGGCCGGTAATTCACTATTTTTCTTTATCACCCGTTTTATATACTGGGCATATAAAGGCTGTTTTAAGACATGTCGGAAAACTAGCTGTTTTCAAGGATAAATTAAATAATATAAAAATGGTTTCACAAAAATATCTGCACACTGCCTAATTACATGCCGGTAAATTATCAGGACCCAAACTCTTTTTTGGTTTCAAATTTTGAATAGCCTCTTCAATATCTTCCACAGTTATCTGACTAACCCACCACGATCAGCATTGCAAACATTAACCAAACCACCTGGTTCCTGCCTTGTATAATTTTTAGAGAAGTGATCTGCAAATGCATTCACTATTTGTGAACCGTCTAATAAGATTTCACCCCATACTCCATCTCACCTGGTATCCTTGTGATATCTTTTTGTTATTGACAAAATTCCAAAACTTTTTAGGGTTTTCTTGAAGTTCTACTTCTACATTCATCAAATATTTTTTATAAGCAGTTCTAATATCCTTTTTAATTTTGGATCTTAATTCATTGAATCTTTCATAGTAACAACTTAGTAAATGCCTCTTATCTAGTCTATGATATTTATTTTTTTGTTTTATGTTATTAATTATATCGCTACTGAACCAAGGAGGATATAGAAATGTTCTGGAAATAATCTTTGGAACACAAACATCCACCACATCAAGAACAAGTTTATAAAATTTATCAAATGCCAAATTTATATCCGAAAAATGCTCAAGAACATCCCAGTCAACCTGTGAAAGCAGGTTTTTCATCAGCAGTGGCACGACAAGGGCCTTTGAAAATTAAATGAAAACGAAAGGAAAATTAACAATGAAATTCTGATAATAAAAATGACCCGAAAAGAAAATCGAATGCTGGAGCACTGCCTACCTGGTTTCAGTACGGCTGAGTTCCTGTCCATGCACTCATGAGCTATAATAGTCACCTTTTTCCACCAGAGTTCCAATTTGTAGAAATCAACGAGAAATTTATTGCGAATAAAGTGTGGCACTGCACCGAACGAGCGTCGACGTGTGTGTTGAACGACGACTTCGTACCATTGTCTTTCGAGCAATAAAACGACGCAATGCAGCAAGAAAAGCATCGGAAGTTAAATCTGACACTAACTCCAAATGCAATGCCTTAGTTGTGAAACATACAAAGAGACATATATACGCCTTTAACGATTTGGAGCCACGAGACCTAGACATATTTATAAAGTATGGGCCACCATAATCTACTCCGACACACTGGAAGGGTTTGAGCTGATTGATTCTCAAGGGTGGCAAATTACCCATGAGAGGTTGAGACATTTTGGGATTGACCTTGAAACACGTGTTACAGCGAGAAATAACTTTGTTTATAGCTCGTCTGGCTGATAATATCCAGACCTGTTGAGATAGAAGGAACTGTAAAGTCTGAGCACCTGGATGCAGATATATTTTATGGAAATGCTGAATAAGGAGCTCAGTAAGACGATGAGATGAAGGAAGCAAAGCTGGGTGTTTGTGATCATAGGCCAGACCAGAAAAAGACAGACGACCGCCCACCCTGAGAACACCGTCTTCTCCAATAAATGGATTCAATTTTCGAAGTGATTTAGATATGGGATTTCCCGAGATGAGATTATCGATCTGTTCCTTGAACACAACCCGTTCAACCTGCTTTATAATGAAGAAAAGTGCATATTTGAGATGAACTGCGGAAAATCTATATATCCTAGGAGCTTTAGAGTGTTTCATGAAGTGAACAAATCTGAAAATGTAAGCTACCACCCTTTGAACCTTGGACAGAGATGAATACCTGGAGATCAAATCATCAACAAACGACGGAGAAATGAAAGCTGACAAAGAGAGGTGACGCTCTTCTGTTTGTACAAGATGAAGAGAATTCTCAATGTAGAATCATTTGCGAAGGTAAGATGTTTGGAACGAAGCCAGTCAGGGCCTGTCCACCACAAAGAGCAGTTCAACAGTTCGGTTGGCGTTAAGCCGCTTGAAGCACAATCAGCTGGATTGTCTTTCGATTGAACATGATACCAATTTTCTGTTGAAACTAAGTCCTGAATTTGAGTAGTACGATTGCTTACAAATGTCTTCCATCGATGAGGAGAAGACTTAATCCATGTTAGAGCTACCATTGAATCAGACCAAGCAAAAATGTCATCTATTGTAAAGGCTGATTGGTAAACAGAGGAAACCACATTAATCAGTTTTGATAATAAGAGACAAGCACACAATTCCAGTCGTGGAAGTGAAATTCTCTTCAATGGGGAGACCTTTGATTTACCACATACGAAAGAGATGTCAATGGAGCCGTCAAAATAGAAAAACCTAAAATATACCACGGCTGCGTAACCACGCTCACTACTATCTCCGAAACCATGAAGTTCGCAACGATAAAATGGTTTCGATGCAAGTTTCGAGGTATCTTTAATTTACCCAATTCGGTTAATTCGGTTTACACTGATTCCAGCGACGGCTGACATCGTCTGGAAGTGTATCATCCCACTGCAAACCTAATGTCCAAAGATGCTGGATCAAATGTTTAGCAAGAAAAATAAATGGAGAAAGGAACCCCAAAGGGTAGAAAATTCGAGAAAGTTCTGAAAGTATGGTACGTTTAGTACATACCTGCACAGCAGTTTCCGCAAAATAAGAAAATTCGTCCGACGAAGGAAACCACCTCAAACCGAGAATTTTGACTATCGGATCTATATCAAAATCCAAAGAATGGTGATATTGATGATCTAGAGGTATGGTTGAGAGTAATTGAGAACTGTTACTACTCCATTTTCGGAGCTCAATACCACCACAATTCAATAAGGAAATCAGTTCCTTTTGCAACGTTTTTGCGTCTTCCAAATCATCACAACCTGTAACGACATCATCGACATAAATGTCTGTGAGCAAAATTTTGGATGCTTTCGGAAAACGAGCTTCCTCATCCTTGGCCAACTGTGCCAAAGTTCGAAGGGCAAGAAAAGGTGCTGGTGCAACCCCGTACGTAACGGTATTCAGCTGATAAGTTTTTATGGGTTCCGATGGAGAAAACCGCCACAATATTCTTTGAAAGTTTCGATGTGAATTTTGAACTAATATTTGACGATACATTTGTTTGATATCAGCTGTGAAAACGAACCGATGAACACGAAAGTTCATCAAAATGGCAATAATATCCTTTTGTAATTTAGGACCTATCAATAGAGCATCATTTAAAGATAAATGACCGGGTACATGAGCTGACGCATCGAAAACAACCCTCAACTTTGTGGATGGACTGTTTGGTTTGATTATACAATGGTGAGGGATATAAAAGTATTTTCATAATCCGAACTCGTAGAAATTAATGACATATGATCTTTTTCTAAATATTCCTGCATGAAAGTAGAGTATTCCCTGTATATATTCTGGTTTTTAATAAGTTTACGTTCAAGGGATAAAAAACGACGTAGTGCGAGAGAATATGTGTCACCGAATGAAACTGTTGACTGATCAGGTTTAAATGGTAATGCCACAGTGTACCGTCTAGATGTATTTCTAGAATAGTTCTGAGTGTATAAGTTCTCACAAAATTGATCTTCTGGTGATACAATGACATTCTCTGAAACTTCTTCAAGTTCCCAAAATCTTTTCAACGAGGAGTTTAAACCTGATTCAGACAATGACAAATGAAAATTGTTAACTGATATGTTAGGTGATTGAATCTTTCCCATGGCAACCCAACCAAATACTGTCTCAAGTACTGTTGGTTCTAAACCGTTACCCTCAGTACGACCCGGTCGAATTATTAAAGAGAATATATCCGCTCCTAAAAGAAGGTCTATTGGTTTCGGAATGGAAAAGTTCGGATCTGCTAACTTCTTGTTATGGACACAATTCCAAAACGAAGAATTTACGAAAGAACTCGGCATTTCGGCACAAATCTTCGGAATCACGACGGCATCGAATGTAAATGATGGATTTATTTGATCTGATCGGCGAATAGTACATTCAGTGCTGCAATTAGCAGAAGATGAGCTTTCACAAATTCCATTTATCGAAAATGAAGCATCACAAATTTTCAAGCCTAATCTATTTACACACGATTGAGTTATAATATTTATTTGAGAGCCTCCATCTAACAGAACTCGGACCCTCTGATATCTACCCCAAGCATCACGAATTTCGACCTCAGCGGTTGCTAAGAGAACGGTAGAATTTGAAGAAACATTGGTTAAAACCTGAGCTGAGCCTGAATCCGATGAATTTGCAGCATTGAAATGAAACGTCTCTGATGAAGAATCATTCTCCGCATTATTGCGCATGTGCAACAGGGTATGATGCTTTCCGTGGCAAGTACGACAATTTGACCTTGAAGAACAATTGTTAATCTTATGTCCAGAATGGAGGCAATTGATACACCAATTTTTGTTTTTCACAGTCTTGAACCGATCTTGAACAGTTTGTTCTAAAAATGATGGACATTTGTAAATATTATGAGCTAACTTGCAATAATTACAGGTTATACGTTTCTTGAATGATTCAGTTTCCGTTTGAACGAGAAGAGTCCAATTTCTTTTTATTCATTGAGAGAGAACTAGATTTCAAAACTTGAGAATTCGAAACTGAATGAGTTTTCGACGGAAGAGAAAGAGCTACTGCCTCAAGGCTATACACTGATTTGTCAGGAAATTTCGCAAATTGACAAACGACGGAATATCGGTTGAACATTCTTGTAATTCAAAACGTTTGATCGTTGCTGAATCTAATTTCTGAATGAGAATGTGAAATAAAACAAAGTCCCACTGGTCAACGAGTAAACCTAAATTCCTCAATACCGATAAGTTTTCCGCAAAAACTTCTAGAATTCGCCTAAGGTCTTTAGCTGAATCACCCTGTAGCTTTGGAACATTACAGATTTCCTTCCAACACGTATTAGCGAGAAGTCTTTTATTTTGATATCTTTCCGCCAATGTCTGAAAAGCGCTTTCATAATTTTCAGCATTCAATGGAAACCCTTTAACTAAACTTAAAGCATGAGAAGAAAGTGAACTAAGGAGGTATTGAAACTTTTCTATTTGACTCAAGTTAGAATTTTCATGTACCAAACTTTGGAACATATCGAAAAAGTAGGCCACTCTTTATAATTCCCATTGAAAATGGGCAATACTATCTTTGGAAGTTTAACATTTGGCGAACTGATAGAGCAACTGTCTTGATTTTTACTGGAATGTTTACTACAGAAATAAATTAACATAAGTTGTTCTGATGGTGTAATAATTATCCATAAAGGCT
Source organism: Micraspis discolor (assembly GCA_030674115.1). Lineage (NCBI taxonomy): Eukaryota > Metazoa > Arthropoda > Insecta > Coleoptera > Coccinellidae > Micraspis > Micraspis discolor. Next base: position 146,635 of record JARTUT010002232.1, on the reverse strand, counting down.
GTTCGAATAACCTTCTCAGTGTTCAATTCTGGTTCTTCGGAAGATACAATGATAGAAACAATTGACGTATGTAAATTTTGAAAGTCCACGAGAAAATCGTCAAGTATTTCACATCTTAATTTGAATCTTACGTGTAGACTTTCATCAGTGACAGCGAATTGTGCTAAATTCAGAATTTCCTCGAGATCATCAATAACAATTTGACGACGAGCTTTGAGTTGTTTCAATTTTGTCGCCATTATTATTATTCAAGGTATACTGCAGAAAACAATATGAATTTTGTTTTGAGTAATTTTGAAAAAAGAGTAAATAGACTAACCGATTGAAAAGAACTAAATTAACCAACAAAGCAAACAATTATGATTGAATCTACAGAATTGAAAATCGAGTTGAAAACAAACAAATGAAAATAATGAATTGTACATAAACAAAAACAAGAATGTCTATCTTTGTTTATGTTTTGAATCAAGGTTATGAGCATAGATGAGAAAAACAAATGAAGAGTTGTCTATGTTCTCGGGTATTGAAAGCTGAATTCCATTAACATGCGCAGATATTAAAGGATTTATGAATGTGTTCGATATCTTGTCAAGTTTTTGAGGTTACGTGAATAATTGACAGATTGAAATAAATGCAAATGAAAAAACTAAATGAAAAAATTCCAAAATGCTTGATCGCAATAATTTTGAAAACGCGGTTCGAAAATATGCGGCTCAAGAAGGACCAAATGGCACGACAAGGGCCTTTGAAGATTAAATGAAAACGAAAGGAAAATTAACAATGAAATTCTGATAATAAAAATGACCCGAAAAGAAAATCGAATGCTGGAGCACTGCCTACCTGGTTTCAGTACGGCTGAGTTCCCTGTCCATGCACTCGCGAGCTATAATGGTCACCTTTTTCACCAGAGTTCCAATTTGTAGAAATCAACGAGAAATTCATTGCGAATAAAGTGTGGCACTGCACCGAACGAGCGTCGACGTGTGTGTTTGAACGACGACTTCGTGCCATTGTCTTTGCTCGACATAGGTCATATGCTCCAACATATGTTACGCGTCCATAGGGAAAGAAATGAACATACGTGGGCCGCACGAAACGAGCAAGCAACTTGGAATAGAAAATAAATGAATGCAACTAATAACATTGAGTTGCAGTAACAAGCAGTATGTCTGCTTTTGCATAGTTATAAGTAGGACAGTTATTTATATTAATTTTTTTCGGCTGTGTCAAAGAAAATGAAAGGATTATATCAAGAGCAGGATAACAGGCATCCTCCTTTACCAAAGAAGATTCATGTCTTAAAACTGTACAGTGAACATCTTCACTACATAGCACCACATCCAAGAGTCTATTCTTGTTGTTTAAAACAGAATTACACTGTGTAAGATCAAAGAGACCCTGAAAATTGAGGAGTGCGTTTACTATTCTAGTAGACTTGCCAAAATTGTAATATTGACTAAGTTCTGTTATGTTTAAGTCTCCAATTATAACGAAGTCATTCACTAACGCAAAGGGCAGAGACTCAACAAGAGAAAACAATAATTCATAATTTTCAAAAGTGGACCTAACAGGCGGTAAGTATACAGCAAAAATGTAAAACTTATAAGAATGTGTGAGGAAAACTTCAATACACTCAATTTCATAATTCGATCTCCAATATTTAAATTAATTAAGCGTGAGCTAAACTTCTTTTAATTGCTATAAGAAGCCCACCAGACTTACATTTTTTATTAGCTAATTTAATATTTCTATCACCTCTATACACAGAATAACTATCTGAAAAGAGTTCATTATTATATGTGTCACCCTGTAACCAAGTTTCAGTTATAACAAACAAGTCTGTTCCATCATTGATCAATGTGTTCAAAAAAATTCAGTCATCTTTGTGTTTAGACCCCTAACGTTTTGATGATATACCGAAATTTCACTTCCTGGCATAATCAAGCTAAAAAAAAAACATATTTACCCCTTCATGAAAAAAAAAAACGAACAAAAATTCCCGGTCAGCCCTGTAAAGCCGGAATGTCTCTTTCAGAACCAACCAAAATAATTCTCGATTCCTCAGATTTACGCAGAAATATCCTGCCTTCGGAGGTCCAGGCGAACATGTATTTGGCTTCCTTCCTGAATTTTCGGACCTTATAGAATAGATGTTGGTTGTCAGGAGTTAGGTCTTCATTAATGTAAATATTAGATTTATTTTTATCTTTATTTTCTGGCAAATTTATATCTTTTGTTTTTAATATTTTTTTCTCCCTGTACTTTTTCAGTAAAGCTTTTTATCATTAATATCACCAAACCTGACCAAAATTGGGAGGTCAGGGTCCCTTGTTGTTCTATATCCTGTAAAATCATTTTCGTCCAGAGAGCACCCTAATACTTGAGCAATCGAATGAACAATCTCTTTAGGGTTTTCATTATCCATTTTGGGGACATTAACCAGCACTAGGTTATTTTGTCTATTTTCCTGTTCAATTCTATTCACTCTGTTTTCAAGTACTTTAATTTTATTATTATTATTATTATTGGAACTCTTTATTGCTGCTGATGTTTTACAATCTATTTTATACAATATGCAATGGGTGGGCATATCATGAAGCGATGTCTTCCTGCCAACCTTCAATCGTAGCTCAAGAATAACAATTATTTTACATGAAAAAGTTATTGAAATAATTTTGAAGAATATAATATAAAATCTAATGATCTAATAACTCCTGCTATGGATGGAAATGGATTAGGAAGGAAAAAGGAGAAGATATCCACGACATAACACATAAAGAGAAAAATGTCCTTCAACTGATCGTGTTTGTGTATTTCAGGTATTTTTCAGACTCACTTTGAACGATGAGAAAGTTGGCCTTCGAGTTATCTCCACAGGTATGCGATTCCAGAGTTGTGGAAATCTCACCGAAAAACTGTTATTGACATAGTTGGTTGAGTGAGCTGGTATTCTTAAAATTTGACTGTCGAGTGATCTAGTCTGATGATTCTCACTCCCCAGTGGTCTGACACCACAGTACAGATAAGCTGGCTCGCGACGAATTTTAGTACAAGCTTCATTCAATAAGGCAGTTTTTTCATTTAAACTTTTCAACAACTGTTTGTTTACAGCTTTGATTTCCTCAAAGGCATCAGACAAAAATTGAAGTGAGAGTTTTATTTCCTTAATTTCACCAATATTTACCTTCGACATGGATTTCAATTGCTTCATAATATCCCGAGTAGTCGGTTCCATATCTTCGCCTTGATATTCATCGTTAGAGTCTTCATGCGAAGTGCCCATTATTATTGATCTTCGGCCTACCTTTTCCTTCCTTTTGCAACTGGGACATATCCACTTAGTTTCCCATTTTTAATTTTATTAACCTCGGCTTTACTCAGTGAGGCACAGCCCGTGCAATACCATCCCTCGCAGCCTCCCATGCATCCAATTCGTGTATCACGTTTCGTAAGATTTTTGCTGCATTTACTACATTCACCCATCTCCATAAAAATTAATTAAATCGGGTTAAAAATACAATTTTTCGAATGTAAAGATATAATTTGTTTGTTATTGTTCAGTGAAGTGTTCAATTTATTTTGAGGTTATGTTGGAGACGATTTATTTTCATACTTCACTTAAATAATAATAATAATGTTTTTGATCTTAAGGAAGGTTGTCTGCGGACTCCCCAATGTTTATATTTTGCACCGTAAAGATGTTGGGGGATAGTACAGTCAGTCAAACTTACATGACTTTCACCACAAGTTTTACATCTGAAATTACCCCTGCATTGGGATTGGATGTGTCCAAATCGTAGACATTTACGACACTGAATTACAGGAGGGATATATAGAGATACTTCTGTACGTATACTATAGATGTCTAAATATTTGGGTAAGGAGGTCCCTTGAAAGGTTATCAAGCAGGTTCCAGAGGGGACTTGAGTTGTGACACCATTAACTTGTGTGATACGTTTAAATCTGGCATCTCCCCAAGAGATCATCCATAATTAAAAAAAAAAAAGGTTACGGCACGCGGTGTTCCCAAGTGGTCACCCATACAAGTACTAACCGCGCCCGACGCTGCTTGACTTCGGTGATCAATTCAAAATAAGTTTATTCAGGATTTTACATAATTAATACATTCAGTATATAATAAAGTAAATTAGAAGGGTCCTACTTGAGTATTGACCTCATTTATCCATATAATAATAGCAATAAGATCGGGAACCAGAGAAAAAAAATCAAAATTGGTCCTGTTAGGGACCCGCGAGGCGTAGCCGAGCGTGAGATTCGCAGGGCCGAACCCGGGGCAATCTTAAAACAGATCGAAAAGGCGTATCCTCTTCTAGGAGAAGCGACCCCGAAAACCCCGGGCGCTCTTAAAGTGCCCGAAATTTTCGAACGAAAATCGCGAAATCGGCCATTTTCGCGAAATCGCCGAAAGTGTCCCCAAGGGGAAGATCTCACGGACGAACGGGGCCATTTCTCCGGCCGAAATCGGTCGCTTTTTCAAGAAAAAGACATTCCTCATAATGTGGTACCGGTACGGACCGCGGAGCCCTCGAAATCTATAAGAAAATTATGCATATAAAACGGCAATTTTAGACTCCTGACTTCTCTGAAACGTCAAAACCGCACCTACGTTTTCCTTCGTGCCGCTCGAAAACGATATAAATCGCCCCGCGATCGGTAGAAAACGAATCTACGTGAAATTTCCCATCTCTGGGTACCAATTTCCACATCCAAGTAGCGAGTCAAGGCCAGGGATATTCATTCCAAATTCGGCAATTTTCTCGATAATTCTAGGAGAAGTGTCATATTTTATCATACGATTCCGATGATAGCCGAACGCGAGCTCCAAATTTGAAAATACGGCATCCATATTTCGCTTGATATGGGCGTTGGAAGATTTTTGCGTTTTCCAAGCACTCGAATAAGAATCTACAGGAGATTACGAATCTCTAGATACCACTTATCTTACACGACTCTCAAGAAAAACATCTCAAATATGCGTTTGAAAATCGTCATTTTTCCAGTCTATTTTCGCGCGAATTCATTGCCCTCTCGAACTCGGACCCAACTTATGATACTCTATGTCAAAATCCGACACACTTAGTTTATTCAGGGAAAGCACTCTGTTCATGAATACACGTTCAGACCTTTTCGAATAATTTTCATTTTACCTTTGTGAAATTGATGGAGTTGAAACGATATTCTTAGGGTTTATTTTTATGGAAAAATTATTTTCGATTCATATACAAGGTGTTACAAGGAAGATTTATAGAATAATGCTTTTACTACCTTTGAGGAATGCAGCGATTGCGATCGATTGATATACGGGCTGTGCACTTTGGAAGCACTGACTTTCACCAGAGTCTTTCTTCGAGAGTTTTTCCTTCTGCATTTTTTATGGAAAAAGCACCCACTGCGAACCAATTATAGAGTGGGATCTAATTTCGATAAAATGTCATACAGGGTGAACGATTTACAATGAATTTGCAATCATGTGATATACGAGGTGCTCAATTCACAAGTTAATTTGATTTTTTTGCGCAAATTCAAGTTTTTGTGTTCCTTCGGTGTGTTTTGGTTCTGAATTCGATAAAATATATTCGATGCATATACAGTGTGTCAGATCTGAGTAGCGCTGACATTCACCAGAGTTTTTCTCTAGCTTTCGTGCTTTTCCGCGTAAGGGAGCTGAATTCAATGAAATCTCATACAGGGTGTGCCATTAACAATGATTTCGCGATCGATTGATATACAGGGCGTGCAATTTAAAAGTTTTTTCATTATTTTTGCACGCTTTCGGTTTTTGTGTGCTCCTCGGGGTTTCAACCTTTCCTTCGAGTTTTTTGCGCGCTTTCGTTGATTTTGTGCTCCTCGGGGTTTTTGAGTTCCTTTGGATTTTTTCGTTCTTTCGTGTTACTTTGGGTTCTATCATGTTTTTTTGCGTTTTTTCGTATTTGGTCGGGTTCTTTCTTGGTGGAATGCACTGAACTTGAACGATAGAGTTATAAACGATATTCTTTCGGTTTGTTTTTTATGATGAAACCACCCACTTCGAATCAATTATATACAGGGTGTCGCATATGCATTTTTCTTCAGGTTTTCTCGCGAATGAGAGCTGATTTCGGTATAATGTCATACAGGGTGTGCGATTTACAATGAATTTGCGATCGGGTGATATACGGGGTGAGCACTTTACAAGTTCTTCTGTTTTTTTGCGCGCTCTCAAGTTTTTTCAAGTTTTTGTGTTCCTTCGGGTTGTTTTACGGAAAAATTATTTTCGAAACATATACGGGGTGTTACATAGGAGCTCCATAGAATAATTTTGATACTTCCTCGTGGTAATTACTGAACTCGAATAGATGGAGTAACAACGATATTCTCTTGGTTTTTTTTTAAAGCTAATCAATTGTATACTGAGTGTCTCATATGCATTTCTCTTCAAGTTTTCTCATGAATAGGAGCTGATTTCGATAAAATGTCATACAAGGTGTGCAATTTACAATGAGTTTACGATCGGGTGATATACGGGGTGTGCAATTTACAAGTACTTTTGTGTTTCGGGTTTTTTTCAGGTTCCATTAGATTTTTTGTGTTACTTGGGGTTCTTTCGTGTTTTCTCGCGTTGTTTCGTGTAATTTCGGTTTCTTTCGTGTAACTTCGGTTTCTTTCGTCTTTCTTCGGATTCTTCCGTGTTTTTTCGCGTTTCTTCGTGTTTTTTCCAATACTTTTATGATTTTTCGCTTTCATCGGGTTTTTTGACGTGTTTAGTGTTTCTGCGCGCTTCATTGATGTATGGGCCCTATTGATCTATGGTCTATATTGATCTATGGTCTATATTGATCTATGGTCTATATTGATCTATGGTCTATATTGATCCATGGGCCAATTGAACTACTGGCCTATGGATCTACGGGCCTATTGATCTACCCGCTTACTAGTCTATATAATAAAGTAATAAGATCGGGGACCAGAGAAAAATCGAAAATGGTCCCGTCAGGGACCCGGAAAGCGGAAGCTTTGAGCAGCCCGCAGGGCCGCTCGAGAGGGAATCTTAAAACAGATCGAAAAGGCGTATCCTCCTCTAGGAGAAGCGACCAAGAAAAACCCCCCGGGCGCTCTTAAAGTGCCCGAAAATTTCGAAAGAAAATCGCGAAAATGACGTTTTTCGCGAAATCGCCCAAAGGCGAAAAACGGGCGAAAGTACTCCTATGAAGCCGGAGCATCTCGCGGGGAGGGGGTCGCTTTTTTGGACGAAGAACGTCCCCATACGTGGCTACGAGCTCAGCCGCGGAGCCCCCCGGAATCTATACGAAAATTATGCATATAAAACGGCAATTTTTAGACTCGCGACTTCCCTGAAACGTCAAAAACCACACCTACGTTTTCCCTCCGTGCCGGTCGAAAACGATATAAATCGCCCCGCGATCGGTAGAAAACGAATCTACGTGAAATTTCCCATCTCTGGGTACCAATTTCCACATCCAAGTAGCAAGTCAAGGCCGGGAATATTCATTCCAAATTCGGCAATTTTCTCGATAATTCGAGGAGAAGTGTCATATTTTATCATACGATTCCGATGATAGCCGAACGCGAGCTCCAAATTTGAAAATACGGCATCAATTTTTCGCTCGATATGGGCGGTGGAAGATTATTTGCGTTTCCCAAGCACTCGGATAAGAATCTACAGGAGATTACGAATCTCTAGATACCACTCATCCTTCAGGACTCTCAAGAAAAACATCTCAAATATGCGTTTGAAAATCGTCATTTCAGGCTCTATTTTCGCGCTAATTCATTTTCGTCCTTGAAGAATGCACACAGATCGCGATGAATCGCTATACAGGCTGTGCTATCTCGAAAAAATCGCTATACAGGCTGTGCTTATGGAAAGCACTGATTTTCACCAGATTCTTTCTTCGAGAGATTTTCCGTCTGAATTTTTTATGGAAAAAGCACCCACTGCGAACCAATTAGAGAGTGGGATCTAATTTCGATAAAATGTCATACAGGGTGTGCGATTTACAATGAATTTACGATCATGTGATATTACGGGGTGCTCAATTTATAAGTAAATTTGATTTTTTTCGCGCAAATTCGAGTTTTTTGTGTTTCTTCGGTGTGTTTCAGTTCTGAATTCGATAAAATATATTCGATTCATATACAGGGTGTCAGATCTGAGTAGCGCTGACATTCACCAGAGTTTTTCTCTAGCTTTCGTGCTTTTCCGCGTAAGGAGCTGAATTCAATGAAATGTCATACAGGGTGTGCCATTAACAATGAATTCGCGATCGATTGATATACAGGGTGTGCAATTTACAAGTTCTTTCGGTATTTTTTGCACGCTTTCGGTTTTTTGTGCTCCCTCAGGGTTTCAAGCTTTCCTTCGAGTTTTTTTGCGCGCTTTCGTTGATTTTGTGCTCCTTCGAGGTTTTTTGGGTTCCTTTGGATTTTTTTCGTTCTTCCGTGTTACTTTGGGTTCTTTCATGTTTTTCCGCGTTTTTTCGTATTTGGTCGGGTTCTTTCTTGGTGGAATACACTGAACTTGAAACGATATTCTTTCGGTTTCTTTTTTATGATATAAGCACCCACTGCGAATCAATTATATACGGGGTGTCCCATATGCATTTTTCTTCAAGTTCTCTCGCGAATGGGAGCTGATTTCGGTATAATGTCATACAGGGTGTGCGATTCACAATGAATTTGCGATCGGGTGATATACGGGGTGTGCAATTTACAAGTTAATTTGATTTTTTTTGCGCAAATTCGAGTTTTTGTGTTGTTTCGGGGAGTTTTGGATCTTAATTCGATAAAATATATTCGATTCATATACAGGGTGTCAGATCTGAGTAGCGCTGACATTCACCAGAGTTTTTCTCCAGCTTTTGTGCTTTTCCGCGTAAGGGAGCTCAATTCAATGAAATCCCATACAGGGTGTGCCATTAACAATGATTTCGCGATCGATTGATATACAGGGTGTGCAATTTAAAAGTTCTTTCATTATTTTTTGCACGCTTTCGGTTTTTGTGCTCCCTCGGGGTTTTAAGCTTTCCTTCGAGTTTTTTTGCGCGCTTTCGGTGATTTTGTGCTCCTTCGGGGTTTTTTCGGTTCCTTTGGATATTTTTCGTTCATTCGTGGTACTTCGGGTTCTTTCAAGTTTTTCCGTGTTTCGTCTTTCTTCGTGGAATGCACCGAACTTGAAACGATAGAGTTAAAACGATATTCTTTCGGTTTGTTTCTTATGATGAAAGCACCCACTGCAAATCAATTATATACTGGGTGTCCCATATGCATTTTTCATCATGTTTTTCACGTGTGAAAGCTAATTTCGGTAAAATGTCATACAGGGTGTGCGATTTACAATGAATTTGCGATCGGGTGATATACGGGTGAGCACTTTACAAGTTCTTCTGTTTTTTTGCGCGTTCTCAAGTTTTTTCAAGTTTTTGTGTTCCTTCGGGTTTTTTTACGGAAAAATTATCTTCGAAACATATACGGGGTGTTACATAGGAGCTCCATAGAATAATTTTGATACTTCCTTCGTGGTAATTACTGAACTCGAATAGATGGAGTTACAACGATATTCTTTTGGTTTTTTCTTTCACTGCTAATCAATTGTATACTGAGTGTCTCATATGCATTCTCCTTCAAGTTTTCTCGCGAATGGGAGCGGATTTCGATAAAATGTCATACAGGGTGTGCTATTTACAATAAGTTTACGGTCGGGTGATATACAGGGTGTGCAATTTACAAGTACTTTTGTCTTTCGGGTTTTTTTCAGGTTCCTTTAGATTTTTTGTGTTACTTGGTGTTCTTTCGTGTTTTCTCGCGATGTTTCGTGTAATTTCGGTTTCTTTCGTATAACTTCGGTTTCTTTCGTGTTTCTTCGGATTCCTTCGTGTTTTTTCGCGTTTCTCCGTGTTTTTTCCAGTTCTTTCTAGCTTTTTCGCTTTCAACGGGTAATTTGACGTGTTTCGTGTTTCTGCGCGCTTCATTGATGTATGGGCCCTATTGATCTGCGGTCTATATTGATCTATGGTCTATATTGATCCATGGGCCAATTGAACTACTGGCCTATGGATCTACGGGCCTATGGATCTACGGGCCTATTGATCTACCCGCTTACTAGTCTATATAATAAAGTAATAAGATCGGGGACCAGAGAAAATCGAAACGGGTCCCGTCAGGGACCCGAAAGCGCTAGCTTTCCGAGCGACCCGCAGGGCCGCTCGAGAGGGAATCTTAAAACAGATCGAAAAGGCGAATCCTCCTCTGGGAGAAGCGACCCCGAAACCCCTCCGGGCGCTCTTAAAGTGCCCGAAATTTTCGAAAGAAAATCGCGAAATCGGCCATTTTCGCGAAATCGCCCAAAGGCGAAAAACGGGCGAAAGTACTCCTATGAAGCCGGAGCATCTCGCGGGAGGGGTCGCTTTTTGTGGACGAAGAACGTCCCCATACGTGGCTACGAGCTCAGCCGCGGAGCCCCCGGAATCTATACGAAAATTATGCATATAAAACGGCAATTTTTAGACTCGCGACTTCCTGAAACGTCAAAACCACACCTACGTTTTCCCTCCGTGCCGGTCGAAAACGATACAAATCGCCCCGCGATCGGTAGAAAACGAATCTACGTGAAATTTCCCATCTCTGGGTACCAATCTTCATATCCAAGTAGCGAGTCAAGGCCGGGAATATTCATTCCAAATTCGGCAATTTTCTCGATAATTCGAGGAGAAGTGTCATATTTTATCATACGATTCCGATGATAGCCGAACGCGAGCTCCAAATTTGAAAATACGGCATCAATTTTTTTGCTCGATATGGGCGGTTGAAGATTGTTTGCGTTTTCCAAGCACTCGGATAAGAATCTACAGGAGATTCCGAATCTCTAGACAGCACCTGCGATTCACGAATCGAAAGAAAAACACCTCAAATAAGCGTTTGAAAATCGTCCTTTTTCAGTCCATTTTCGCGCTAATTCACTTTTTCCATCTTGAAGTGATATATTTCGATGTTCGTTCGAGCCCGGTCAGTTATCATAAAACGTCAAACGACGAACGAGGAATAGATCATTTCAAGTATAAAATTGGTGGAATTGGACCGTTATAGGTAATATTATGCATTATATTCGTGTCTCATAACGATTTATTCACTTTATTTTCAGTAAATAATATCAGGAATATCAAGGAATAATAAAATGGATGTCAATACTACATATTTTGTAAACACGATCTGGAGTTGAAAAATTAGCTCGAAATTGGTTCAAAGAGAGGTTCTCAGGTATTTATTCGATTATAAATCAAAGATAAATCAATCAAGCGTATCGATTCATTTCAGTTATCTCTCAAGAATGAACGAATAAGCGAAATATGAATATATTGTTCATATATGTAAACAACGGATATTCTCAAAAGAACCTTCAAGCAGGTAGGATTTTCCTCTCATAAAGTGTAACCCTTCTTTTAATTCAGTTCAAACGGCCTCAGAAATCACGGATAGACCGAGATTTTACGTTTTGAATTTGCTAATATTCCTTCATTCCATTCTGTCACAATTTCCCACGGAGAAACCTGAACGGGTTTCGCGATTCAATCGTCTTGAAATCATAGACCTTGAGGCAATTGTATAGAATCACAGAATAAATAGTTGGAAACACAAAACTTCCGATCGACGATCGGATCTACTCGGTTCACGAAATTCCAAGTTCCCGATTACATCTTCGGACCATTATCGAATAATTTTATTTTATCTTTGTGAAATTCACCGATTGCGAATTGATCGAATTGAAAGGATATTACTTTGGTTTTTTTTATTGGAAAAAGCACCCAATGTGATTCAATTGTATACAGGGTGTCCCATGTGCGTAATCTATTATTAACAAATACTTTCCATCGAGTTATTTCGGCTGTTCGACTTACGGGTTCTTAATTCGATAAAATATTTTCGATTCATATACAGGGTGTCAGATCTGAGTAGCGCTGACATTCACCAGAGTTTTTCTCCAGCTTTTGTGCTTTTCCGCGTAAGGGAGCTTAATTCAATGAAATCCCATACAGGGTGTGCCATTAACAATGATTTCGCGATCGATTGATATACAGGGTGTGCAATTTAAAAGTTCTTTCATTATTTTTTGCACGCTTTCGGTTTTTTGTGCTCCCTCGGGGTTTTAAGCTTTCCTTCGAGTTTTTTTGCGCGCTTTCGGTGATTTTGTGCTCCTTCGGGGTTTTTTCGGTTCCTTTGGATATTTTTCGTTCATTCGTGGTACTTCGGGTTCTTTCAAGTTTTTCCGTGTTTCGTCGGGTTCTTTCTTCGTGGAATGCACCGAACTTGAAACGATAGAGTTAAAACGATATTCTTTCGGTTTGTTTCTTATGATGAAAGCACCCACTGCAAATCAATTATATACTGGGTGTCCCATATGCATTTTTCATCATGTTTTTCACGTGTGAAAGCTAATTTCGGTAAAATGTCATACAGGGTGTGCGATTTACAATGAATTTGCGATCGGGTGATATACGGGGTGAGCACTTTACAAGTTCTTCTGTTTTTTTGCGCGCTCTCAAGTTTTTCAGGTTTTTGTGTTCCTTCGGGTTTTTTACGGAAAAATTATCTTCGAAACATATACGGTGTGTTACATAGGAGCTCCATAGAATAATTTTGATACTTCCTTCGTGGTAATTACTGAACTCGAATAGATGGAGTTACAACGATATTCTTTTTTTTTTTTCACTGCTAATCAATTGTATACTGAGTGTCTCATATGCATTCTCCTTCAAGTTTTCTCGCGAATTGGAGCTGATTTCGATAAAATGTCATACAAGGTGTGCAATTTACAATGAGTTTACGATCGGGTGATATACAGGGTGTGCAATTTACAAGTACTTTTGTGTTTCGGGTTTTTTTCAGGTTCCATTAAATTTTTTGTGTTACTTGGTGTTCTTTCGTGTTTTCTCGCGTTGTTTCGTGTAATTTCGGTTTCTTTCGTGTAACTTCGGTTTCTTTCGTCTTTCTTCGGATTCTTCCGTGTTTTTTCGCGTTTCTTCGTGTTTTTTCCAATACTTTTATGATTTTTCGCTTTCATCGGGTTTTTTGACGTGTTTAGTGTTTCTGCGCGCTTCATTGATGTATGAGCCCTATTGATCTATGGTCTATATTGATCTATGGTCTATATTGATCCATGGGCCAATTGAACTACTGGCCTATTGAACTACTGGCCTATGGATCTACGGGCCTATTGATCTACCCGCTTACTAGTAGTAAGTATAAAGCACTATACAGTTAAGGTTTTTACAGTAATTTAAATTTTGTTTACAATATTTAATGTGTTCTCATATATATATGGTAGAGTAAGATTGTTAGGACAAATAGAAAACATAAAAACCTACTAATGAGAATACAAATTTAAGAATTGGGCTTCTTTCACATGCTCGAGGCCTCCCGTCACTAGAGATGGTTCCACCCTCCCACGAATTGAAATGCCCGGCAGCGGGTCTCGATACCCTGAGGCAAATACAAGTTGACGGTGGACGGTTGACCCTGGAACGCATATCCTCCGTGTGGTTGGTCCCGGGTCAGTGAAAATCGTCCAATTTCTCACATCTATGGTGTGGTTCGTTCGCTGAAACAAGAGATGAGTTTCTCTGAGTATCGCATAATGTCAATTGAAATTTAATTAATGTTATCATTTTGGTTTGTATTTTGTGGGTTTTGGAAGATGGAAAGGAATTGATAGGGGAAGGGATGGGGATGTCTTGGATTTCTGTTGTTGAATCGCGTTTTCGTTATTTTTTTGAGGATATGGCTACCCCGACATTGGAATTCGTAGAATTTGCTCGAAATTTGGTCGAAATGTTCCCTTATCGTAGGTAGATCGGTCATTTCGTGTAAAGAAGTTATTTTCGTAAAAACGTTTTGTTTTGTTATTAGACGGAGAGTTCTGTTTTGAAGAATTTGCAAACGTCTCATGGGAAATGGGCGTAGATGACCGAAGGAAGATGCCGCGTATGAGATTAGCGGTCTTATCATTGAGGTACACAACAATTTTTTTGTTTTCAGATTGAGTGGACTTTTTCTGCACAATAGAGGATAAAGCCTTTTTTTTGGCGATATAGCCGTTTTTGACACTTTTTTGGATGTGGGCGTGGAAGTTGAGTCAACTATCAAGTTCCACCCCAAGATATTTGACGTTATTTTTAGGTTGTACCTCAAAATTGTTTATTCTTATCGGATTTTGGATGTCTTTGTTGAGGACTCTACGGCTGAACACGATTTGTCCTGTTTTGGGTATGTTTAATTTTATTTTCCAGCGATAGAAGTATTTGTTTAATAATTCCATGTGGGATCTTATTTTATCGTTTGCAATATCTGCACGGTCAGCGTGTGCGTATATTGCAGTATCGTCTGCAAATTTGGTCAAAGTAGTTCCATCGTGTTCGGGCATATCTTGGACGTAGATGTTGAAATACTTAGGCCCAAGAACAGAACCTTGTACAATGCCTGCCTTCATTTCACGAAATGTGGAGACATCATTTTCTACTTTCACAGTGAATTTTCTGCATGTTAAATAAGAATTGGTGAATTTAAGGACAAAGTCAGGTAATTTTAATTCTATCATTTTATAGAGTAAACCTTCTAACCAAACTTTATCGAAAGCTTTCTCGATATCCAAAAGCAACATGAGAGTGTGATTTTTCAAGTTAAAATTTTCAATGATATCTACCACAATTTTGCATATTAAGTGAATGGTGCTGTGTTTTTCTTTGAAACCAAATTGATTATTGTCCATAACTTTCATTTGTCTGAGAGCCATTTGAATTTTTTGTTGAATTATTCTCTCAACGACCTTACTGAGATTCGGTAGTAGACTAATTGGACGGTAATTAGCTAGATTGTTTGCTTCCTTACCGGCCTTTAATATGGGCACAATCAACGATGTTTTCCATACTTCTGGCCAGTATTGGATGTTGATGATGGCGTTTATTATATAATTAAGCTGGACGATAGCTTTTTTGGATAAGTTTTTAATGAGCCTATTGTCTAAGCCGTCCAGGCCCGGAGCTTTATTGACCGAGAGGTGTTTTATGACGTTTCGAATTTCATCCGTGTTTATGGAGTATTTTGGACTTGGTTTTGTATTTGGATTGTTAGCCAAATAATTTGCTACCTTATCTTATATTTCTTGGTGGATTTCATCGTTTAATTGGGGTATTTCATGAGCTTCACAAAATTTATCCGCGAGAATTTCGGCACGCTCGGTATTTGTGCAATAATTTATTCCGTTGTCACTCAAAATTGGCATCGAAGATGATTTATTGTTGAATGAGTTGACAGTTTTCCATAAGGAGTTGTCACGCAAATTCAACTTTTCTAATTTTCGTACCCATTTCTCGTTTTGGAATGATTTAATTTCATTACGGATTTCATGGGTAAGCCTATTGAGCAATTGCCTATCCAATGTATTTCTGTATTTCTGCCAATCTTTTCTGACCCGGTTTCGATATTTAATCATATGTAAAATGTGATCGGGGAGTTTGTCTGCTTTGTAGTTGGGCAGTTTTTTACGTGTTGTTTTGTCTCGCGCGAATAAAATAGCGTTTGTGAAGTTCATTACTTCCCTTTCAAGGATTTCGGCCGTGTCGATCTTATTGTTGATGATAATTTTCTTATCGAGAGTGTCGCGAAATTTTTTCCAGTCAGTTGAGGTGTAATCATACACTACTTTTTCGTCGATTTTTTGGTTTTCGGCTGTTATCGAAAAAGTTACTGGGTTGTGATCGGAGGAGAGTCGGCAGGTAGACTTGAGTTCCGATATTTCGTTAAAGTTTTTGGAAATTACCAAGTCGATTGTTGAAGGAGTGGAGCCATTACTAGGATAATGGGTCGGCTCATCGGAGTAATGAACGTTATAATCTCTATTAGTTTCAAGGAATTTGAATAGGGTATTACCATTTGTATTTCTAGAAGGGCAATTCCACAATTCATGTCTGCTATTCAAGTCCCCAACAATTAGGGTTTTGTTGTCCCTCGAAATCTTTTTGAGACAATTGAAGGTCATTTTATTTGACGGACTATTATATGCTGCAACAATGGATATCCCATTTGAAAGTTTTATACCTACATTTTCTATTGTGCAGTTTGTCTTAGGAAGTCGGGCGAAGGAAATACCCTTTTTAATGAGCAAAGCTACGCCTCCGGAGTGATTGTCGGTTTGTCTATCTGATCGTAGTACCTTTTTTTTTTTTCCTTGGGTGTGGGGAAGCTCTACCAGCCTTTCCTAGTAGCTGGGCTGTGCAATGCTACTAAGAGTTGTGTGGGCTCGCACCCACTAAACCCCTCCCATTTCTCGTAAGCCATCATGTTTGCCGGTAAGGAAGCTTGTCCATGCATCAGCGAAACATGCGGGTATCCATTTAGAAATTCCTCCTCAAGCTCAACCGTCCCTTTCCCTGTCCTCCTTCTCTTTACGTCGAATAACTCTCACTATAGGATTGCAAGGCGTCCCAATTCCTCTTATCCTCTATCATTCTTGGAATTATTTCCTCGATAGTTGGAAGTTGCTTGAGTTTTCTTTCCAATTCTGCTCTCTCATCACGCCACCGCCCACAGCTTGAAAACATATGCTCTGGGCTGTCTTCCATCTTGCATAACGCGCACAGTGCCTCCTGCACCTTTCCTATGCGGTGGGTGAACGTCCTGAAGGACCCATGGCTCGTGAGAAACTGGGTTAGAAGTAGTCAGTTCTCCTATGGTTACACTCCAACCAGGATTTCAGGTCTCCTATCAGGTGCCTAGTCCACAGCGCTGTGTGCTGCTCTTTCCTCCATCTTTCCTGCCACTTCTTCCATGTTCTTATCCTGGCCATCCTTCTAAGACCCGGGGTCCGTCCTCCTACCTTGAACATGAAACACCTTTGGGCTATTATCAAATCGATCGGTGGCGATGCCGATATTACTCGCGCTGCCTCTGCTGACACTGTCCTATAGCCCGAGATCACCCTTAGAAGGCTCTTCCTTTGTACACCCACCAATCTGTCGTTGTACACCTTAGTCTTCACCACGCTCCTCCACACCGGGGCAGCGTATAATATGACGCTGTTTATTACGCCGCTCAACAGTAAGCGTTTGGCGTACCCAGGTCCACCTATATTTGGCAAGATCCTGGCCAGTGCCGCGCTTTTCACGGAGGCTTTGTTGGTTATGTGCTTCACATGTCGTGAGAAGTTCATGTTCCTGGTGAATATCA
Organism: Micraspis discolor; assembly: GCA_030674115.1. Lineage (NCBI taxonomy): Eukaryota > Metazoa > Arthropoda > Insecta > Coleoptera > Coccinellidae > Micraspis > Micraspis discolor. The sequence goes on along the minus strand of JARTUT010002232.1, from coordinate 129,400 downwards.
CCCCAGATATTTCAACTCTGGTTTGGCTTCTATCCTCTCGCCACCTACAGTGATTTCGAAGTTTTTGCGCTCCTAGGCCCCCTGGCTACAATCATTTCTGTCTTCTGTGGGGCTATTTCCAGGCCTTTTCCACTCATCCAATCCACGGCCTGCCTCACCGCTCTCTCCACCCTATCTCTTACGTCCTCCTCCGTATCTCCTCAACCATGAATAACAAATCGTCTGCGTAGGCTACCGGGCTCACTCGTGGCCGTATGGCAGCCTCAGCACCCCGTCATACATGCAATTCCACAAGATTGGCCCTTTATCGAGCCCTGCGGGACACCCATCGTGCATTTGTGTGCCACTGTTCCAGCTTTTATTATGCGATCACAAAAATAGCTTTCAACACATCTTATCAGGTATTCACTGATATTTGCCCTCCTTAGACTGTCCACAATATGCCCCCACCTTGCCGTGTTGAACGCATTCTTTATATCCAGGGTCACCAATATGCACCACCTGGACCTTCCCGTTTCCATCCTCTCCTTCACGCTCAACATAGCTGTCACCGTTGACCTTCCTTTTCTGAAGCCATTCTGGTCGGGTGATAACGTCTTTTTCCCTTCAATTCGCTTTCCAGTCTGTCCACGATCATTCTCTCAAAGAGCTCTGCAATTGTGTTAATTAAGCATATTGGCCTATAACTTGATGACAGATTTGGATCTTTCCCTGTTTAGGTATCAGAATCACGTTTGCGGCCTTCCAGGGTTTCAGGAACTGTTGAATGTTTATAAATTGGTTCATAATGCTCAATACCAACTCAGGCGCTTCCTTGCAGATCTCCTTGAGTCCCTCAACTGTCAACCCGTCGGGACCTGGAGCCCTTCCATTCTTCATCTTCAGCACCGCGTTCTTCAGCTCACCCGCTGAGAAAACCTCCACTTCTTGGTGTTGTGAACTACTGTTCTCTGATGTTTCTCTCGTCCTTGGGAATAGTTCCTGCAAGATCTTCCTCCTCCTCTTTTTACAGAAAGTTTATGAGCCTGTCCTGAGCCTGCCAGGTTTCTCATGGCTATGCTGTAGCCCTCACTCCATATATCATCCCCAGATTCTCCACCATCTCCCTCCACAAAGTCTTCTTCGAAATGCTTATCAGTCTTTTTCATCTCTTTGGCTCTCCGCTTCATTTGTCGTTTTTGTTCGTTGCATTCTTCCTCTGATGCTCTTCCACCACCTCTGGCTCTAGTATACGCCCTTCTCAGCTCCTTGTACTTCCTCCTGCTCTCCTCAATATCCCCGTTCCACCAGTACGGCATCTTTCTTTGGCTCGAGTTCTCCTGGCCTGTGGCTTTCTTGAAGGCTTTCAGAAGGTTTTGGTAAGTTTCCTCCGCACCGCCGCATTCAATTCGTCCAAGTTCTTTCCTCAGTTTATCCTTTCTTAGGAAGTATCGGACTTTCATTGGGTGTTTTGTAGCATTTCCGTGTTCTATTTCGTAGGTGATCTCACCATGATATGTATACGGGTTATCGAAATTTATTTTCCACTCCTTTAGGGCTCTCGCTATTCTGTCCGAGCACAGCGTCACGTCTATATGTGTTTTAGCTGATCCACGTTGAAAGGTATGCTCACCGTTGTTAGTCGCTATCCATCTAAGCTGTGAGAGCCACTCTTCTACATGTTCGCCTCGGCTATCTGAGCTCGGTGCGCCCCATAGCTGGGATTTTGAGTTAATATCACCCGCTATTAACGAAGATCTAGGGTGTTTTGACGCCTCCTGGAAAACTCTATCGATCTGTTGTTTGAAAACGTTGAGCGACACGTTTGGTGAGATGTAAACCGCGTATATATGTATACCATATAATTTAATGTGAACGAAGCCTTGTTCCCTGTTCACTGTATCAACTTCTACATTTTTGTTACAAATCGCTATGGCTATGTCCCCTGTCGAGTTTGTGTACTACCCTTTCTCAGTACTGATCTTTTTGTTAGGTTCGGAAATTATCATAAGGTCAGCTCTTTTCTCTGTCGCTCCTGCCCATGCTATATCATGGGCTGCTCTAGCCTCCCTAGGTTTACTTGTATTATTCGGATCATCTGGTCCAAGAGTGCACCTGATTCCCTCCAAACGTCTGTATCCTATAACTATGAGCAGAATCACAAAAGAAATATATAAAAGATATAGTAAATATAAATATAATAAAATATGTATAAATAGAACTCTTGTATAAATTAGGTAAATAGATATATATATATATATCTTGAGTTTTTGATTTGTTACCTAGTATATGATATATGACATTTCAATGAATTGGGTATCTAGGTTTTTCAGAAATTGTGTAATCGGTTAGTTTGAGGTCGTCTCTCAAAATTTTATCCTGAAATGCATAAACTGTTTTGTAGGATAATGATTATCGCTCAAGTGATGTTTAATTAGATCTCTTAGAGACTGAAATCAATATTCAGTTCGAAGAATTGATTTGTTATTCAATTATTGGCCCGTTTCGTTATTGTTCTTCAGTGTCATCTCGATAATTGCATCGATTAAATATATAGTTTCAGTTATCGATTATAATAGTTTATCTTACAAATTTTTTGTCATAATTGGTTTCGAAAATGCCTTATAAATCTGAGAATACATATATAAGATTCCTTTCTTCTCCCAAGATTGTTTGTGTCGAATGAAGATTTCGTTAATTTAGCTCATATTATGATTTTTAAAATTTTTTTCGGGAGCTGAGAGAAAAAAAACCCAAAACGTTTCAGTAAATGCAGAAATTGATATTTATACCGATAACATTTAAAAATTGTTGATTCGGCACAAAATCTAAGAGAAAATATTCTTGTCCCCAAACTGATCATAATATAACGAAAAACGTCCTCAAACTTTACGATTTACACACGTCATATAAATTTGTAGTCCAAGACTGTAACTGTCCGAAACTAATCATAATTTTGTGCACAAAATTTGTATTTGGGGGTTTTCGGCAATGAATTGTTCTGCAACTTTCGTTTGTACCGGAAACGGTATACTATGTTCTTATTTCAAATGGCACACCCGGTATATTATTACATCGTCAGATTGCCCATTCCATGGAAATTTCTACAATATGCCATATCTATGGATATTTTCAAGAAAAAAGGAGTTATTGCATTATTTGAAATCGACAAAATATCAATATTAGGTTATATCTATCTAATATACCGTGAAACAGTTTTCACTAACGGAGTTTCCATAAAATCGAGCCCAGAATTCCTTTCAGCAATTTTATTTATCTAGCCTAAAATTACCAGAAACAGCCAAAATCAAACAATTTGGGACAGCCTGTACACCGGACAGTAGGCGTTAAGGTATGGGGTGTTATTTTACATGCAAGTAGGTCACCTTTAGTCTTTATTCGAGGAATGTTTCAGTAAATGCAGAAAATGATATACATATCGATAACATTTAGAAAATGTTAATTCAGCACAAAATGAAAGAGAGAAATATTCTTGTCCCCAAACTGATCATATTATAACGAAAAACGTCCACAAACTTTACCATTTACACACGTCATATAAATTTGTAATCCAAGACTGTAACTGTCCGAAACTTATCATAATTTTGCGCACAAAATTTGTATTTGGGGTTTTCGGCAATGAATTGCTCTGGAACTTCCGTTTGTACCGAAAACGGTGTACTATGTTCTTATTTCAAATGGCACATCCGGTATATTATTACATCATCAGATTGCTCATTCCATGGAAATTTTTACAATATGCCATATCTATGGATATTTTGAAATAGACAAAATATCAATATTAGATTATATCAATCTAATATACCGTGAAACGGTTTTCACTAACGGAGTTTACACAAAATCAATCCCAGAATTCCTTTCAACAATTTTACCTATCTAGCCTAAAAGTACCAGAAACAGCCAAAATCAAACAATTTCAGCAAGATGATGCTCGACTCGACCCTTTTTTGAAGCGAGCCATGTGAATCTTTGCCATGGCCGTCCAGATCACCCGATGTTTCCCCAATAGAGCATGTTTGGGACATCATGTGTAGAACGCTTAGATATTTATCCCATTTATCCCATCTCCCATGGACTTTGGCGGCTGTGAGACATGGACTACAGGTAGCTTTGGGATAGTTGTATACCTCAAGAAGAAATAGACCATCTTATTGCATCAATGAATGCCAAGACGTGTTGGGAAGTGTAAAAATAATCGCGGTGGACAAATACATTATTAACAAATTTATTGAAAAAAATTATAAACCCCTTCGTTTTTTTTTTTTCTTCAAATTTCAATCATTTACTCCTTGCTATACTTACTATGTTTAACAAAAAAAAAATTAAATTTCAACAGTTCCTTCTGGTTGTTTCATTTTCTTTGTCAGTTAGTATATTTTATCGTAAAAGAAAGATGATAATACTCCTGCGTGAATTCTTGTAGTTATTATTTGTCAGGAGAAAATCAGTTATGAAAAACTGTGCCTATAACAATTAATCAACAATGATAATATAATTATGTCGATTGTCAATAGATAACCTCCAAAATCACAATTTCAAAGATTTTCGTTGTATTCGTCCGATGAAGAAGTCTGATACAGATTCCAAAACGTTAAGAAGTTGAATAAATTCCATTTGTCTTACTTGGATTATCATTAGGAATAATTTTTCAATTCCGTTCTTTTTTGTGCCACCAAATCAAGTTATTCACACAGGCGTTTCTGGAAACTGAATAGTATTTGAAATTTTTCGAAGCATCATGAACTTTGCAGAACATTTTGTCAGGCTGTGACTGTATTATAGCAGGTTATATTTGTATTGATAACATTCAGAAGATTTTGAATTTAGAACAAAATCTAAGAAATATTCTTGTCCCTAAATTGATCATATCATAACAAATAACGTCCTCAAACTTAACGATTTACACATATAAAATTATAGTCTAAGATTCTAAGACCTCAACAATTGATTAATTAAATATAATGAATAAACTCTACTATGCACACTCACATATATTTTTTCAAGGTGACCTTATTAGTTGATATAAAAAATGTTTCTACTTATTACGTACTAGCCAGATAATGAATACTCAAATCGCATAATTTGAAAGAATGCTACTAGGATCATTAATAATTAATTTCTGTTTTTCGATATATTATACATAGTATATGTTATACAGACCTACCGAAGACTGAATTCATAGAGGCAGTACAACTAACATTGGGAACTTGCTATTTCCAATACAAAGACGAATTTTACCAACAAATAGACGGTGTAGCTATGGGTAGTCCGGTTGCTGGTGCAGTAGCTCAGTTAGTGCTAGAATATTTTGAAGAAAAAGTTTTGCTAAATTCATCATATAGGATAACAATTTTCAAGAGGTACGTGGATGATTGTTTGATTATAACAACAGAAGATCAAATTGAAGAAATAATGGAAGTTTTAAATAATTTTAACAATAAACTAAAGTTTACTCTAGAAACAGAACTGGACAATAGAATCAACTTTTTGGACATGACCATCATTAGAGAAAATAACAAAATAGAAACTAAAATGCTAAGAAAAACCATTAACTCAGACCGGATACTTGATTATAACTCAACACATAGCATCAAACAAAAAAAGCAATAGTAACCAATTATATAGATCGAGCAATCAAATTAACTTCACCACGTTATAGACCGGAGATACTAAATCAGATCTCCTTCCTACTTGCCACAAACAATTACCCCAAGAAATGATAAAGAAAACAATAAAACAACGCACTCATAAATTTTACAACTCATCAAGTTTCCAAAATCCAAAAACCGAACCAATAGTTTATATACCCTACCATACATCCCAACACTGTCTGAGAAAATAGAGAATATAATAAGACCATACCCCAATATAAAGATTGCACACAAACCATTCATACAGATTAATCAATTATTTTCAAGATTGAAGGCAATAGTCCCGAAAGGTCAAAAATCACATATCGTCTACGAGATACCATGCAACCAATGTAATGGAGTGTACATAGGACAAACGGAACAAAATCTGAACAACAGGATAAAAGGACACAAATATTCTAAAACTCAAACAGCCCTGTACAAACATACGATAGAAAACAACCACACTTTCAATTTCGAAAATACAAGAATATTAGATAGGAAAAGAATAAAAAAACTAGAGAATTTTTGGAGATGATTTATATAAAACGAAACCCTAACTCTATCAACGACAGAGCAGACGTGAATGGTCTGAGCAAGATATATTCAATGCTTATAAAGAAAACAGCGGAGAACGACAACAAAAGAAGAAAAAGAGTGACATTGACACCAACTTGACATTTCAATAACTAGGTGCCACATTATATTATGGATGAAGAATGAGGATACATGCACTATACGCAGAAGTTTGGAAATTATTAAAACAAAGGTAACAGATCTCTATTAAAAAGAATTGTATATGTAACTGTGTTTATGATGATTGTTTTTAGATTGAAAAAGGGCCCGAACCTGAAACGTCTTATATGTTTTAACTCGAATAAATTAGGTTAAGAAAATTCCAAATGATCAATTATTTTATCTCAACAGTATATGTTATTGTATATGGTAAAGTTTATTCATTATATTTAATTAATCAATTGTAGAGGACGTAGAATCTTGGACTACAAATTGTGTGTAAATCGTAAAGTTTGAGGACGATTTTCGTTATGATATGATCAGTTTGGGGACAAGAATATTTCTCTCTCTCAGATTTTTTGGCACCAAGTGTGTGTGAAAACTGTGGGTAGTGGCAATACTGACAATTCATTCACATTGGCCAAAAGATGTTAATTAGGAGCAGGAACTTCATCTCAACCTTTGATTAAGATTTTCATCTCGTATTACTAATTTTGTGAGGGCGATTACAGAGGAGAATACCTGCGTGAAGATAGCATGAAAAGTTGTGTTGTGATGTGAAATTCCCGAGTACACTCGAAGGTTCATTGGCGTGCAATTCAAGATTATCGCGAAATCTATGGAAGGTATCCTGGGAATTACGACAAAATAAAAGAGAAAATATTAGTAACTTAAATCGACCTGTCGGATTTGAATTGTCAGTTTTGATGCATCTTGTTCTACTACAGAATAAACCTCAATAACCAACAAAAACTCGTTCCTACCAAAATTCTCAACATTACTACCAGAATTTTTTATTAGGGATTCCACCCTCGAATCTCAAGTAGCGCCCCCCTTTTGATGAAAAGTCCCCGAAGTTAACACAATTCAGATGTATAAGCTCTCAACCTCCCGAGAATTCAAGATCGTTATTTCCCGCCTGATAATTCTAGAATATTCTTTCACTTTCGCTGCTGTTTAAATTAACGTATATTTCCACATAGTAACAGGCGTAGATATTCCTTGTAGAAGAAATTATTTCACGATTGAGCGGGAAGTCTTCTATAACGATGATATCGAACTTGAATGACCAATTTGAAACTCAACAGCAACATTCCCATATATTTTCCCTATTCTTTAAAGGCATATATAATTGAAACCCTGAACCGGAGCACCACCATATTTGGTATTCGATATCCTCCCATCGATTCGAATAATATCACTGAAAAAATCGTATCCAAGAAGTGATTCCAAAATATTTTTCTTACGCATACCTACCCTGGGATCATACTCCTAGACTATAGATTTATATGTGTGTAGAGCGAGAGGTAAATTATTATCTACAGTCTGTCCGGCCGGCCTGCCGTATTCTCTCTAGCATCCAAAAGAGATGAGCTAGAGCTTTCATATTTTCAGATTAGGTTAATTGTCCAAATATCTCGGTCTAGCTCGATATTGGGCCCAATTTGTCGGATGGTTCAGTAGTTATGAGCATTTGAAATTTTGTTTCCTCAATAACTACTGAAATATTCGTCCGATCAAGTTGATACTTGAATTATTGTCGAGGAGGCTGAAACAAAACCACTCGCAAAATTTCGCAGAAATCGTCACTCTAGAAAATTTTTAAAAAGTCCCCAAAAATTTTTTTGATACTCAATATCTCCTAAGACATTTTTCAGATTTCAATAAAAATTCGTGTATATATTGAGGTGATCGATATCTTACTCATTCGCAAATTTCATTGTCGTATATTTTTCTTCTGAAGATATGATTATTTTTTTCATTTACTCAAGAGAATAATAGAAATGTCATGAAGTCCCAGCTTTGTCATTGAAAAATTGCCATCACAGATCGATATTCGTTTGACAAATGCCGGGCTCATTTGTCAGTGTCAGTTGGCGTAATATTAATCAAAATTTTTCATAACGGGAAATCACTGAGACAGAATTCAATGTCGATGACGTTGTCAAAATTCAGAAAAGCACTGAAGTAGTATTAATCAAAATTTTTTATAGCGGGAAATCATAGAGGCAGAATTCAATATCGATGACATTATCCAAATTAAGAAAAGCACTGACGTAAGTTTTTAGGAGAAGCTTCGAACAAAAATAGGGGAAAATTATGAGTAGTTATTTTCAAATTGAGATATAGGTTTGCTCATTCATTATGCGTTTAGGTATATTTGCATCACAATGTCCCATAGTATGGGAAAAGACTATTGTTCACCTGATCAGAGTGCTTATAGATTTGTTATGGTTTGAATATTTACTCGCAAGTAGCTCAACAAGAGAGCCAAAGCAATCTGACCTCAAGTCAGTGCTTTCTAAATTTCTTTTTCAACTAATTATTCCTTATAGCAAAATCAGAATGAGATCCACGGAAAAATCTTGTAATACTCGTTCATTTATCTAGCAATTAATGATCTCGAAGATTAACGTTAAAATTAAAGTTAAAACAACTCGACCATTGATCGCTGTCATTAATAAACTAGTTGATTACATAACTATTATTGAATAAATCGATATCTCTTAAACAAAAAAATGATTTTTGTCCGCATACTCTGGGATCATAGACTACAAATTTATGTCTGGACAGCGAGAAGACCCTGGGATAATTGTCTTTATATTCTTTTATACGTTTGCAAAGTGATAAGTCTGGGAACCTTCTTTTTTGTGTAATGATAAGTTTGGGAACATTAATATTTTCAGAGTATTGCGATCATATGATCACTGATCTGTGAATGAAATTAATTTTGGTATATTCTTTTATACGTTTGGAAAACGATAAGTTTGGGAACCTTCTATGTTATCATAACTTTGTGGTCATCAATATTTTCGAAGTAATGTGATCATATGATGAGTGAATTAAATTAATTTCATTGTATAAATCGATATCTGTTACACAAAAAATAGGAGTGGTGAATTTTCGGCAAATGAAAGATGTAGGAACTCTTGTTCTTTCGAAAATAATAACCTTATTCATATCATGCACAGTTTCTTAATATGGAATAATATTTTGAGTGTATTTAAGAACAGCCTATGGACATATTTCTATTCTATTAAGGACTTTTTCATAGTTTATCTTTGTTGGATTTTTTTTACTTTTCGCAAATATACGTACAGGGCATCCCATAATTGAACCCACAAACTTCTAGTGGATGTTCTAAACATCATTTGAGACACTTTCGACCAAAATCATATAATACAAAAACAAATATGCTTCGTTGAAGAGCATCCAGGCAACACTTTTTGTCACATATTTCCAAAACGGTGCAACTTGAAGTGTCGAAATTTTACACTTTGGCTAATATCAAGAATACGCACCGAATGTTTTGACTGGTTTTTGTTTTCCTCTCAAGCATAATTGGGAGGCGAAGGGTATGTAAAGAGAACACATTTATAGCTTTCATTATTTTACAAGTTATACATCAAATTTATGAACTCTGGTATTTTTCTTGAAAGAAGATGCCCTTGTGTGATATACCTCAATGGCTCCGATTTTGAGAAAAATCAATTTGAAACTTCCGCTTCATTCAGTATTTAATGCTCGTTATCTAAAGAATAATGGGTAATAGAGCGAAATATCAAAAACATTTAGGTGAATCAAATGATTTCGTTTTTATCGTTCTAGAATGTGAAGCTTTCATGGAATGATTGAAGTCTAGTAAAAGTAATTAATATTTCCACCCATTTGATTATGATTCTTTCTTTTAACGAGCATTATGAATAGTGAACGGAGCGAACGTTTCAAACCGATTTGATGTAAACTTATAGAATAATGAAAGGTAAAAAAGTTGTCACTTAAAATACCATCCCCCCCCCCTAAACGACGGTTTATTTTCCGCATTAGACTATAGAATTCTTTAGTCTGTGTTTTCCGCACAAAATTATTCATGCTTGCATTCAAAATCACATATCATGAAGAAGCCTGACAAAGGTCTTAGGACAATGACAGATGGGCGCACTTTTGACGTAACGCAACACGAATATTTTATCAAAAGCGAAGCGCTGGCCGACTACTCTTCCTATGACCTCCTTAACTTTCTAAATTTCGATTTTTTTTTATGTTTGCGGGTTTTTCTGACTCTAGACGAAAAGTTACATCTATGTATACCATAATATTCTAAAAATATCAAATATGGAAAGGACCCCAAACTTGTAAACATGTGTTTTTCAGGGTTTTCGTCGGTCCAATAGGTCATATATACGAATGTATACCGATGTATACAAAAAAACGGCACCTTAAAAATGTCCCCAAACTTGACGAACTACATACTTATATATATATATATATATATCTATTTCCCGTATATTAATCCCCTGTCAATTAGACAGCGTTCACAACATGATGAACATGATTTTAATTTTCTGAGTTTTTAGATGAATTGTTGGACAGATGTGATTGTCACTATGTTTGTAGCACGTAAACTTGAAAAAGGCTCAATGTACGCCGAAACATATGTAGTTGATTAATATACGGGAAATAGATGAAGTCCTAATTTTTGATCCCGTGCTCTCACCCAAGAAGATTGTTTCTAAATTATATATAATATAGCACAAGAAAAATACATATTTATATATATATATATATATATGTATATACAGACGATACTCTGGACAAATAAATAAAACTGCCGGACTTAGGCTACCCTGATGTAAAAGGTCTGTCTTACTGTCCTTGTTAACCCCTTTAGATTTTTGAGAGTCCTCCCTCTCAGCTCTACTGATGATGGTATTGACTGCTTGATCAGCCGTCCTCCCACTCCCCTTCCTCTGCCTGTGTCTCCACCTTTTTTACTTTCGTTCTTCTGCATCCGCCACTCGCTGTTCGATGCCCCGACGCGCCGCACTCCATACAGTGCGGATCGCTCTTGCACACTTGGGCCCACCCTTTGCAGTCCCATGCGTAGTGTCCTCTTCCCCAACATCGGTTACCACGAAGCTCCTCGTCCCTTTTCTTGATGTCAACCAGGAGAAGCCAATCTTTATTCGCCCTATATCTACCAGTTTTTGAACAGCCTCAGGTCTCCCTACAGCAGTTGCTACCTTCCTTCCCCGTTCATCGGTCTCAGGGCTCTTATACTCACATTTTCCACTATTCCGTACAGTTCCAATCGCTCGAAATCGCTTCCTCCACCTCCCTCTCGCTTACATCTATGTCAATCCCGTATATGTTCGCCGCCTTCCTTGCCTCCTTTCCCATCTTGCTTACCGACTCCATATGGGGTGTGTCTCTAATTTTCTGGCATAGTTTCTCCATCTCCTTACTTCCTTTCTTCACCTCCACCAGCATATGACCCTCCCTTGTTTGTCTCACCATTTTTATTTCTTCCTTCAATCTTCCCTCGCCGCTGAGCCCTTTCTTTAGGCCCGATAGCAGTTCTGCATAAGTGCGTCCTTGTGTTCCTTTTACAAGCACGGCGTCGTTTGTAAACTGCCGATCCTTGTTCCCTTGTTTTATTTCAGCAGTCCTTTCATGTAGACTGATGGATCCCCCATGATGGTACATGGCACACTGGAGAATCTTCCTTTTCTCTTGACTTGATATGTTTGCTTCCACGGCTATGTGTAAGCTCTCTCCCTTCTCCACTAGCCCGGTGATTTTATGAGCCAATTTATATAGGGAGTACTCCCTACTAGACTCTCCAACCTCGGGGAGAGCGGCAAAGCATACCCTTGCGGAATCCCGGATCTGCTCTCCGTCGACTTCTATATAGTCCTCCGCTCTACGGGTAACTATCTGTCCTGCCTTCAGTTTCCCATCCCTGATGAACTTAAACATTTTCCTGGACGACCCAATTAGGGGTCTAAGGTATTTTATATCCTTGATGGTCCTCTGATACGCGATGATTATTATCGTCCCTGTCACGTCCATGCTGGTTATGTTCTGGTTTTGTAATGTGACCTTATAGGCAGACAGTGGCCATTCTCTATTGATGACTTTCGTTAGGTCTCTCTCCTCTCTAATTCCCTGAATCTCGTTTCTGATCTCCATCTTGATACGCTCTTCATCTATTTCTCTGTCCTCGGTCTGTACTCCAATCTCCCTACTTTCTTTTGGGTGCGACTCAGAGTGGTCTGTGTCCAGTTCTGCTCTCAACTTCCTTCTCGTCTCCGCCAGATCCTGCAGTGCCCTGTCCGACAGAGTGGTCTCCCCCTCTATAATTTTGCCTATCGCCTCCTCTGCTGCCGCAATTGTGTCCAGCAAAGTTGAATACCTCGCTGTGTTCAGAGTGATGTTCATCGACGACATATCAATCCTTCTCCTCTTGTGGGGTTTTCCTTTCCCTTGCCAATCAACTATTGGAAAAAGCTTACCTCTTCCTCTGCTTTTTCTTTATTCTCTTCGTCCTCTATATTCTCGATTTCTTCAATCATCTTGGGCGAGCTGGTCAGAACTCTCGTCTCGGGCTTTTCCGGCTGAACATTGACTAGTTGTGGGGGGGTCCTCTGGATTTTCGAGCTCCTCCCGAATACCGCTTCCTCCGCTATATCGGTTATTACCTCATCTTCACTTCTCGATCTCGCATCTGTAGCTCCTGGATCGTGATACCTCTTGTCTTGTCTCCTCTCTTCACGCGCCTCTTTTCTAATTCCAGTAATCATATTGGGTGATCCGGCCTGGTCTCCTACCGGCCAATTCTAACTGTTTATAGAAAATACCGTTCGCGTTCCAGGTAGCCAGATTTAACCTAGTAGCCATTAGAATTTAAGAGGAAATTGAAAACAATCAGTTTTCTTTCAGATTCTACGTTCGTTTTTCTAAGTTCTGCATTTAAAAGTTTTATGGATTGTAAAAGGGATTTTAAATCTACTAAAGTATTAAGTTTATGAAACTCATCTTTTAGTTCGGCGAACGTTCCTTGTGGATTTGAATGTTCAGCCTCCATCGTTGTCCTTATAGGTTGGGTAGTTGGTGCTTGTTTTCTTTCTTCTTCAAGTTTTTCTTGTTGCCTTTTTCTGTTTTTCCATAAGTTTGCCGGATGGCTACCTTGACAATTGTTACATTTTGCCGGGAGAGATTTTTCCATTTTACAATCTCTGGTTTTATGATTTCCGGCGCATTTCAGGCATATGGCTTTTCTGTAACAATTTGAGGTGGCGTGCCTCCAAGCTTGACAGTTCCTGCATTGAGTTATTTCTCTACTGCTGTAGTGTTTTTCCGATCTTATCTTTGTATAATTAATTATACGTACTTTATCCGACAGCATTCTTAATGTGTTAGTGCTATCCGTCACGATCATGTACGACGGTGAGAATGTACCTTTCATTTTAAAAATGTTTTTAACAGGAATGTCCATTTGTTTCAGTTCCTTTCCTATTTCTTCAATTTCGGGTTCCATTTGTAACCCTTTGAGTACAAATGCGTGTGTTTTTTCTTGTTTGAGGGTATATGTATGGAATTCTTGACCCCTCTCTCTGAAGTGTTCCACCAGCTTTCGGTTCACAATGTATATTTGAAGAGTTCGAATTATATTTTATGTGGAATTTTCCATTTATGGTCTCCTTGATGTTTTTTGTAATATTGTCGTGTTTGTTAAAAAGACCTCTGATAACAAGTGGTGGAGGTCTTTTTGGTTTTCCAATTGTTTTATTGTGCGCATTTTCCGCATCTTTCAGTTCTTGGTCCCTTTCTAATTTTTCAAATCTATTTTTTATAGTCACCTCATGTGGTTTCTTTTTATTTGAGTTTCTCGGAGAGGTATCTATTGGATGAGAGAATTCTGGGTTTTCCAAATCTTTTATCCTATTATTCCTAGAGTTCGTAAACCTAGAGGAAGAGGTCGATTCACAGTCGCTGGCCATCTCTATGTCGTTGGATTCACATATATCCTCTATTTCGTTGTTTGACTTGTTCACTAATTTTCTTCTTTTATCGGTAAAGTTTCCCCTTTTTTCTTTAGATTGTTGGGAAAATCTCCTTTTAAGGGTATTCCCCCTCATCGGTGTAGTTCGCACTATGCTTGTAAATGTTTCTATTCACTGCAATAAAATCACTAATTCACTTTCAAAGTGTAGTCACTTTCTCGGAAATGTACCGGTCACTATTCACTTTTAACTCGGAGCGGAACTCAGGTAGACACGTCCGTACCCTACGGAAGACTTCGGTGATCTGACGAAAAACCGGTATTTTCAGCGTGGTATGGCCGTAATCGATGATTATAGGGAATTTTCCATTCGAACCGACATCTGAATGACGCCTCTCCGTCGGTTGGGGAAATTTCGAAATCACCCGTATTCCATGCCCGTTCGTGTGACTTATGGAATCTATTCTGCCTAGTTAGAATCGTAAACCAGATAGGTAGTTAGGTTAGTAGATTGGGTAACGTATAGAAAAATTCCAGATCGAGCTGTTTGTTATCTGTATTCTGGAAATGAGAAAACTTACTGGTTGTGAGTTTTCTCAGTACTCTGCTCGTTGATAAACAGTAATTTTCTCTTATATTTTCGTTAATTCCGTATAACTGACGAATCGGTATCATTCGAAAACGGTGGCGTCCGATATCATCCGAGGTACCGACGAATTTCGATCTTTAATCTCGAATATATATAGAGCGAAATATAGACATTTTCGAAATCTCGAATTTCATCCGAAATGTATAGGAATAGTTAATAATTCGAAAACAGTTAGAGATAGATAAGAGGTAACGGGCGTAATTAATTCGATTAATTCAATTTTTCACCGAAAATCGTGAGAATAGTAGAGGTGTTGGGTAAATTCGGTTTCGACGCCAGCATCTTCATCTTTGCGCCGTTTTCGAATCGAAGTTTTCAGTTATAAATAGCGGTCGAAAAAAGTTAAATATCCATTCAACACGCCACCGGCGTTCCGACGGATAAACACGAGCGCTAAAGGCGTGGCCTGATCCCGACGCTCTCGCGTTTCAAAAGGGTAGGTAGTATGAGCGGTCGAAGCATTGTATCGTCGTCCGTCGTCAGATAGCGAAGAAGATGCCTCCTAAGACTAGTGGAAAAGCCGCGAAAAAGGCCGGTAAGGCGTAGAAGAACATATCGAAGACCGACAAGAAGAAGAAGCGCAAGAGAAAGGAAAGTTACGCCATCTATATCTACAAGGTGTTGAAGCAGGTCCATCCCGATACCGGTATATCCAGCAAGGCCATGAGCATCATGAACAGTTTCGTGAACGACATCTTCGAACGTATCGCCGCCGAAGCGAGCAGATTGGCCCACTATAACAAACGCTCGACGATCACCAGCAGGGAGATACAGACCGCGGTCAGGCTCCTACTGCCAGGCGAATTGGCCAAACACGCCGTCAGCGAAGGTACCAAGGCCGTTACGAAATACACCAGTTCGAAATAAGAATAAGATCTTCTTCGTACATCGTCGCTTATAAAGATGGGTTCTTTTCAGAACCACTAGATCCATACATTTATAAATGTCACGAATCTCCCATCATCGTCATCCAACTTGCTATTAGTTCGTTGACGAACGTTTTTAGAATAGCCGATAACAGTTATCGTTCGATAACGTAAACATGGAAAAGTGAAATCGTCGACACTATTTGTCGTCCGATCTGGTCTATTTTATTCTCGTCTCGCGAACAATACCGTGATATTTCAATCGGATTGCGAACTATCGAGTTTATATGCGAAGTTGAAAAATGACCAGACGAACAGTTAAGATTCATACCTCGGTATCCGAGCAATCCTCCTCTGTTACAAAAGACATTTCGTCGAACGTACTTACTGATCGAGTCGAGGCAAAACGGTTTCGCCACCGGATTTCCATATTGGTTTTTTTCCCATTGAAATCCACAGTTTGGGCGATAAGGTTCTCGCGAGAAGAATATCGAACTTACATAGGCGTTAAGTTTACGTCGAATTTACGAAACTACGAGATGAAAATGAAGAAAATCACCGATCAACTACCGTTACTACTGTTATGATAGAACGATTTTCGTTCGAATAAATAGCCGAATTTTCAACCGTACCGAAAGGAAATTCCTCTCGTAGCGATAACGGTTTTCGAGCCACTCCAGTAGCGAGAAGTCATCATCGCGTTATATGTCGAATCGACGTGAATGTGAAATATGCCAGTTTCATAACCATATGAAAATGAAAAATATTGCGGCCCTGAAAAGGGCCATTTTTTCCTAGCGGCTGCTGGATGCGCGAAGTTTACGATTTCTTCTCGGTCTTCTTGGGTAAAAGGACGGACTGGATGTTCGGCAAGACACCACCTTGGGCGATCGTGACCCCGGAAAGTAATTTGTTCAATTCCTTGTCGTTCCTGATGGCCAATTGTAAATGACGCGGGATGATCCTGGTCTTTTTATTGTCCCTGGCGGCGTTTCCGACCAATTCCAACACCTCGGCAGCCAGATATTCCATTACGGCGGCCAAGTATACCGGAGCGCCGGCACCTACGCGTTCGGCGTAGTTGCCCTTGCGCAACAGACGATGTATACGTCCAACGGGAAACTGTAAACCGGCCCTGTTGGAACGGGACTTTGCCTTCCCCTTGACTTTGCCACCTTTACCACGACCTGACATGATGATATTCGTTGTCGATGCTTCTGAACTTCTGCACGGCTCTCAAAGATCCATCTTTTTCAATAAGTCGATTCAAGGTATCTTTACTCTATAGTTAAAACTTAGGTTTGGTTTGAATAATCTATAGCAATATTTCCACAAGGGAAGTATTGCTACGTATCTCTGTTTTCCAAATTAATCAGGAAAAACATTCATTCCTGGTGTGCCAATTTTGGTCTTTTTATCCTTGATGGTTCGGTGATATCATAATTTAGTGCTGCTAATATTGTCGGGTTCGTGTGTTTTGAAAATTTCTTCATGTTAATTTTGTTTCTCAATCGAATTTGTTCCCTAAGAGTGCCAATTTTGAGGTCTTTTCTTATATATTTGTTTCTCAGAAACCATGGGGCATTTGTTATTTGTCTAAGCATTTTATTATGTGACCTTTGAAGAATTTTGATAAGTGTTTCAGCTGCTTGCCCCCATATCGTCGATGCATATAGAAACACTGGTAGAAATATCGATTTATATAGCATCAGCTTATTTTAAAATTTAGTTTGCTATTCCTGGACAAAAGAGAGTATAGGTCTCTATTTCTGGCGAAAATTTTGTTTTTTATTTCCTCTATGTGATGTCTCCAAGTTAATTTTTGATCAAATATAATACCTAAATATTTAATTTTGTTTGTCCAATTGATTTTTTCACCTTGAATTTCTATTTCTGATGGGGATGTATTGTTTTTCTTACTGAAGATAATAGCTTGAGTTTTAGATGAGTTAACAATAATTTTCCATTTCAGCATCCAGGAGAGGATGATATCTACAGATGTTTGGAGATATCTACTGGCAAGATTGATACTTCGTGAGTGGGCCTAATTGCAGTATCATCTGTGTAGGTAAAAATTTTTGTATCTTCGCTTAGTTCATTAGGAATATCTGCGGTGAAGATGTTATAGAGTATTGGAGACAATACTCCTCCTTGTGCCACTCCTGCAGTTATATTAAATTGAGTTGATTTCGATGTGCCAGTTTTCACTTGAAAGGATCTTTTCATTATATAGCTTGCAATCAGTTTTATTAGCGACAAGGAAAATCCGAATCGTGATATTTTTACTAGTAACCCTTCATGCCACATTTTATCGAAGGCTTTTGACACGTGTAGAAAGACTGCTGCGTTGTAGTGTTTTCTGTTAATTTCATGAATAATATTTTCTGACAAGCGGAGAGCTTGAAGCTCTGTGGAGTGCTCTTGTCGAAAGCCAAATTGTTCTGGAGGAATAACATTCATTTCATCGCATTGTTCTAGTAAACGGGTAAGTATAATTTTTTCGGTTAATTTGGATAGTGTGGAGAGGAGGCTAATAGGTCTGTAATTTTGTGGGAACATAGGATTTTGACTGGGTTTGAGGATCATAATAACTGAGGCATTTTTCCAAGTTGTAGGGAAGTGTTGTAAAATTAAAATGCTATTGATCAGATTACAAATATAATGTAAATATGACATTGGTAAAGTTTTAAGATGAGTCTTTGTTATGCCATCATCTCCAGGACAACTTTTTTTTTTGAGTTGTTTTATGGTACTTGCAATTTCATCCACATCAGTAGGTCTGATTGAGTTTTCGTCGTTAGAGGAGCTCAGAAGATTGTGACATTCTTTTTCAATTTTTGATTCGTGAGAGATATCGTCATTCGGTGTGTAGTTTGGGCTGAACTGTTTCTCCAAACATTCTGCAAAGTTTTCAGCTTTTTCTTCATCAGTATAAACTATGCCTCTTGTGCCATGAATAGGTGAATAATTGTTGTGTTTTTTACCTAATCTTTTTCTGATGCTCCATAAAGGTTTGAAATTTAGGTTTGTATCTTCACATTCCTCATTGATGCTATTTAAGAAGCAGTCCCATTTATGATTTTTGTATTCAGAAATTTTCTTGTTTACATTATTCTGAAGGTGGTTAGCCCTCCTTTTATCTTCTGGAAACATGGTCCTCTGAGCAATTCTCTTGACTCTATTTTTCTCTTTTATGAGGTCACGGATTTCTTCGGGGAGATTGTTATTAGCATAAGGGTCATTATTTTTTTTAAATGTTTTTGATGCTTGGCTGATGAAATTTTGTATTTCATTTGTAATTAGTAGGGCTTCATTGTTAATGTCTGCAATGGAATTTAATGATGGGAATGGACGGGATATTTGGATTAAGGATTCTTTGAATTTGGGCCAATTGATCTTTCTACTTGTGTATGAGACAAGTATTTCATGCCAGTTTTCCATAGTTAAAATAATGGGATTATGGTCTGACGAAAGAACACATTCTGTGTATATTTCACAGGGTTGTAATATATTTTTTATTACTCAAACGTCTAAAGTATCATGTCTACCACTACCAAAATAGGTTGGTTGCAGAGTTCCTAGTACTTTGAGGTTATTTTTGGTTGTATTATTCGCCAGAGTTCGTCCTCTACTATTGGTAATTCTGGAATCCCATTGAGGGTGTTTAGCGTTCAAGTCTCCGCCAAGGATAATTTTGGAGTTTCCAGAAAATATTGAATTTAGATCTGACTCTAAAAGTGGTTTGCTAGGGGAATTGTAAGCAGCTATTAGTAATATAGATGTTTGATCTGACATGAAGATTTCAACTGTTGTATTTTCTAAATTTTGTGTAATGAAATTGTTTTTTCTACGGTGATTTATGCAATTTTTAACCAATACAGCAGTGCCGCCGTTCCTACCTGATAGTCTGTCGCTTCTGTATGTTATGTAGTTTGGTATGGAAAAATGAACACATGGTTTAAGCCAAGATTCGTTTAGAAGAATGACGTCGAAATTTTCAAGAGCAATATAATCTTTGAATTCTTCTTTTTCATTCCTAATGGAGTTTGCATTCAATGCAAGGATCTTTAGTGAACACGGATTAATTTTTCTGGCCATTAAGGGATTCTGCGATCTTTGTAAGGAGAAGTTTAACCGTTCCTAGCATCTCCGTTATGTTATTTGATGTTCCCGGAGGATTGTTACCAGACTTAGCAATTGTTGAATAAGAGACACCGTTTATTGTCGGATTGCTTGGAAACGTTTTAGGTATCTTTACGTTTGATTTAGCGTTTGGGGTTAAATTGGATGGGTGTTTTGGACAGCCTTTGTAATTTGCGGGATGGTTCTGACCACAATTAGTACAAATAGCTTTAGTTTTTGAATCTTTTTTACATTCAAAGGTCCAGTGGTTATCCGTGCATTTAACACATCTTAGAGTCATGTTACATGTGGTTTGTGTATGACCAAAATTCTGGCAGCGATGACACTGTTTAATGATGTGGTTTGTTTTTTGGGGTTCTACTCTGATTTTGAATGAATTGATAAATTGAATGTTATAAATTTCTTTATTTTTATCTGAACGGGGTAATTTAACAAGCATCGTGGGGTAAGGGTATTTATTTCCTTCTGATTTTTTGTACATCCTATTTATTTCAATAGGTTCTAGTCCATAGTTTCTTAGTGCTTCACCCACACTGTCTTCAGTTTCATGAGAAGGAATTCCCCTCAGTACTACTCGAAGGGTTTTATCTTCAGATAGAGTGTAGATGAAGAAGTCTTGTTTATGTTCTTCTAAACCTTTGGTTAATTTGTGATGATCATCAGCAGTTTCAGTAAAAATTTGGTAAAATTTTGATGTCCCTTTGGAAGCTAATTCAGAAATAGCTGGATAAGAGAGTTTGTTTTTATTTTTATGGGAGGAATTTTGGTAGGGATTTTAGTATGGGAGCTGCTTCCGATCGGTAAGGAATTTTGGGAACTAAGGGCTGGGAATTGGATATTATCAGGAGTATTCTGGGTTATGTCATTACTCACCATTGAAATATCCTCGCAGTCGTCCAAAAGTGGATCAAAGCGATTCTCTGTCGAGACAGGAGTACTTACATTCTTTTTATTACGGATTTTTATCTGCTTGGAGGGTCTTGGAGCCGAGGAATTGCCTGAAGTTTCTGGTTGGTTGTTAACAGTATCAATAGATTTAAGTTTTTCAGTGAATCCTAAGGTATCACCTAGTTTCCAAAATACTTCTAGGGCAATTTCAGGATTTTCTGATATCGCTGCTACTATTTCATTGGCACCATATTTAAGTTGAGCCATTTTTAGAGTCACTTTCACGCACTATTAGAGTCACTATCTCGTAATCAAAGTCTATTTGAGAGTGTCCCAAGGGACCCGTAGGGGCTAGGGCACTGTACCCGCACACAGAGGGGGAGTTAAAGTCCCAGATTATCACTACTTAGAGGTAAGATAAGCACTTGAATATCACTTTTTAACTATTAATTCGGAGAGATCAATCTGACACAACCTGTCAAGCTGACGGGATCATCGAACTCCATCTTCTCTTCTGCACGGCTCTCAAAGATCATTCTTCTTTTTATAAGTTGATACAAGGTATCTTTACTTATTTTATCTATGGTTATTCAATTTTTTTTTTTATGATAACAATATTTCCGCAAAGGGTAGTATTGCTATGTATCTCTGTTAAGATAAATTAGGAAAACATTCACTCCTGAAGTGCTAGTTTTGGTCTTTTTATTTATGAGTGTTCATTAACTTCATAATTTAGTGCTGTTACTATAGTTGGATTTGTGTGTTTTGAAAATATCTCTATGTTGTTTTTATTTCTTGATCGAATTTGTTCCTTAATGGTGCTAATTTTGAGGTCCTTTCTAATGTTTTTATTTCTCAAAAACCAAGGAAATTCGTTATCTGTCTAAGCAATTTGTTTTGTGATCTTTCAAGAATTTTGAGATTTATGCTTCGTGATTGAGCCAAAATAGCAGTATCATCTGCATAAGTAAAAATTTTAGTATCTTCGCTTAGGTTGTTGGGAATATCTGCGGTGAAGATATTGTAAAGAACTGGTGATAGTACTCCACCTTGTGCCACTCCAGCAGTTATGTTATACTTGTTAGATTTTGAAGCGCCAATTTTTACCTGGAATGTTCTTTTCATAATATAATTTGCTATTAATTTTAATATGCATGTGGAAAATCCAAAACGTGATAATTTTACTACTTGCCACATTTTGTGTCGAAGGCTTTTTGAGACATCCAGAAATACCGCTGCATTAAAATGTTTTCTGTTTATTTCGTGTATGATATTTTCTGTCAAGCGGAGAGCTTGAAGCTCTGTGGAGTGTTCTTGTCTGAAACCGAATTGTTCTGGAGGAATTCTTATCTTCACATTGCTCTAGTAATCGAGTTAGTATAATTTTTTCTGTTAATTTTGAAAGTGTGGAGAGAAGACTAATGGGTCTGTAATTTTGAGGGAATATTGGATTTTGACTGGGTTTGAGGATCATGATAACTGTGGCATTTTTCCAGATTGTGGGAAAGTGTTGTGAAATTAAAATGCTATTAATTAGGTTACAAATATAATTTTTATATGATACTGGTAGATTTTTGAGGTGGGTATTCGTTATGCCGTCATCTCCAGGACAGCTTTTGTTTTTAAGTTGTTTTATTGTATTTGAAATTTCGTCTACATCAGTGGGTCTGATTGGGTCTTCATTATTAGATGTGCTCAGAAGGTTGTAACATTCACTGTCAATACTTTGTTCATGAGAGATATCATCATTCGGTGTGTAATTCGGGCTGAATTGGTTCTCCAAGCTTTCTGCAAAGTTTTCAGCTTTTTCCTCGTCTGTGTAAACTATGCCTCTTGTCCCATGTATAGGTGAATATTTGTTATTTTTCTTACCTAATCTCTTTTTAATGCGCCATAATGGTTTGAAATTCAAATTTGTATCATCGCAATCTTCATTGATAGTTTCTAGAAAGCAGTTCCATTTATTATTCTTGAAGTCGGATATTTTCTTATTGATTAAGTTCTGAAGTTGATTTGCCCTTCTTTTGTCATCGGGAAATAAGGTCCTTTGTGCAATTCTCTTTGCTCTATTTCTTTCTTTTATGAGGTCCCGAATTTCTAAGGGGAGATTATTATTTGTATAAGGGTCATTTTTGAATATTTTAGATGCTTGTTTAATGGAATTTTGTATTTCTTTTGTAATTTGTAAGGCTTCTTCATTGATGTCAGAAAATGAGTTTAATGAAGGAATTGGACGGGATATTTGGTTCAAAATTTCTTTAAATTTGGGCCAGTTGATCTTTTTGTTTGTATACATGATTGGTATTTCATGCCAGTTTTCCATTTTTAAAATAATAGGGTTATGATCAGAAGCTAGTACACATTCTGTATATATTTCGCAGGGTTGTAAATTGTTTTTAGGACGAAGACGTCTAGAGTATCTGGCCTACCATTACCAAAATGGGTTGGTTGCAGAGTTCCTAGTACTTTGAGATTATTTTTATCTGCGTTATACGCCAAAGTTCGTCCTTTGGTGGTGGTTATTCTAGAATTCCATTGAGTGTGTTTGGCATTTAAGTCTCCACCAAGGATGAATTTGGAGTTTCCAGAAAATATCGTATTCAGATCAGATTCTAGTAATGGTTTGCTAGGGGAGTTGTAAGCTGCAATAAGTAGGATAGATGTTTGATCTGACATGAAAATTTCTACTGTTGTGTGTTCTAGATTTTGAGTAATGAAGTTGTTTTTTCTACGGTGATTTAAGCAATTTCTAATCATTATAGCTGTGCCACCATTTCTACCTGAAAGTCTATCGGTTCTGTATGTTATATAATTTGGTATTGAAAAATGGTCACAAGGTTTAAGCCAGGATTCATTCAGAAGTATAACATCGAAATTTTCACGAAAAATGTAGTCTTTGAACTCTTCTTTTTTATTTCTAATGGAATTTGCATTTAATGCAAGGATCTTCAAGAACTCGGCTTAATTTTACTGGCCATTAAGTGATTCTGCTATTTTTGTGAGGAGCATTGCAACTGTTCCTAGCATCTCCCTTATATTGTTTGATGGAGGATTGCTACCAGACTTGGTAATTGAAGAATAGGAAACTCCGTTTGTTGTCAGATTGCTGGTAAATGTTCTGGGAATTTTGATATTTGATTGAGGGTTGGAGGTTGTATTTGATGGGTGTTTTGGACAGCCTTTGTAATTTGCTGGGTGATTTTGACCACAGTTAGTACATGTCGCTTCAGTTTTTGAATCTTTTTTGCATTCAAATGACCAATGATTGTCTGTGCATTTGACACATCTTGGTGTCATGTTACATGTAGCTTGTGTATGTCCAAAATTTTGACAAGGATGACATTGTTTTATTGTACCTATGGTTTGTTTTTTGGGGTTCAACTTTAATTTTGAAGGAATTGACGAATTGAATGTTATAGATCTCTTTATTTTTTTTCTGTACGAGCTAGTTTCACAAGCATCATAGGGTATGGGTACTTATTACCTTCTGATTTTTTGTACATACGGTTGATTTCAATAGGTTCGAGTCCATAGTTCTTAAGTGCAACGCCCCCGCTCTCTTCAGTTTCGTGCGAGGGAATTCCCCTCAGTACAACTCGTAGAGTTTTGTCTTCAGGTAACGTGTAGGTGAAGAAATCTTGTTTGTGTTCTTCTAAGCCTTTAGTTAGTTTGCGATGATCATCTGCAGTTTCTGTGAAAATTTGGATGTAATCTTTTTTTTTTTGTTGCAAATTTATTTTTGATGTCCCTCTTGGAAGCTAATTCTGAAATGGCTGGATAGGATAGTTTATTTTTTATTTTTATAGGAGGAATTTTTGTTGGGATTTTTGGCTGGGAGCTGGTTCTGATCGGTAAGGAATTTTGGGAACTGAGGGCTGGGAATTGGATATTATCAGGAGTGTTTTGGGATGTTATGTCGTCACTTACCATTGAGATATCCTCGCAGTCGTCCGTAAGTGCATCGAAACGATTCTCTGTAACAACAGGATTACTTACGTTCTTTGTTGTGAATTTTTATCTGCTTTGGGGGCCTCGGAGTAGTGGAATTATCTGTTTCTGGTTTATCATCAGTAGAGTTATTTGATTTCAGTTTTTCTGGAAATCCTAGAGAATCCGCTAGTTTCCAGAAAACTTGAAGGGCAATTTCCGGATTCTCAGCTATAGCTGCCACAATTTCATCTGCGCCATATTTGGGTTGAGTCATATTGTATGTCACTATCACGAATTTAAAAGGAAATTGAAAACAATCCATTTTCTTTCTGAGTCTACGTTTGTTTTTCTTAATTTTGAATTTAAAAGTTTAATTGATTCTAAAAGGGATCTTAAGTCTACTAAAGAATTAATTATGTTAAACTCATCTTTAGGTTCAGCGAACGTTCCTTGGATGTTTCGATTTTCGGCTCCGATCGCTGTCCTTTGGGGTTGGGATGCTGCAATTTGGTTCCTTTCCTCCTCGAGCTTTTGCTGTTGTTTCTTCCGGATTTCCCAAATATTTGTTTTTGGGGCTGGTGCTTCTACAAATTTAGCTGGTGTTTTCTTATTTGGAGTGCTCTGCATTTTACGCTCCAATGCCAGTAAATATGTTGGGCAATTTTTATAGTTTGCCGGATGGTTGCCCTGACAATTTGCACACTTAGCCGGTTGAGATTTTTCTAATTTACAATCCCTAGTTGTATGATAAAATATTCTCTGATTGTAGGCAAATCAGCCATTTCGTGTAGCCTTGTTATTCTACTAAAGACGTTTTGATTCGTTATTAGATGTAGAATTCGATTTTGAAGTACTTGCAGATGTCTCAGTGGAGATGGGCGTAAATGACAATAGGAAGGTGCCGCATAAGAGATTAGCGGTCTTATCATCGAGGTGTATATTAATTTCTTATTTTTTGGGGAAAGATGACTTTTCCTGCACAATAGGGGTAGAGTTTCTTCTTGACGAAATAGCCTCTTTTGACGATGCCGTCCAGGCCGGAAGCTTTATTAATGCGAAGATGTTTGATGGTTTCGCGGATTTCGTCAGGGTTGGTCATGTATTTGTGACTTGGTTTTTCATTTGGATTGTTAGCCAAATAATTTTCTACTTTATCTAGAATTTCTTTGTGGACTTTATCCTTTGATTGGGGAAATTCGTAAGCTGCACAGAACGTATCCATGAGAATTTCAGCTCGTTCGGCGTTAGAGCTGAAGTTAGTACCGTTCACATTTAGAATTGGGATGGGGTGGACTTTTTGTTGAAATTTCGAACTGTCTTCCATAAGGAATTATCCCGCGTATCCAGTCTTTGGAGTTTTTCTTCCCATTTCAAGTTTTTGTGCTCGGTTATTTCGTTTTTTATCTCGTGGGTAAGCCTATTGAGGAGTTGCTTATCCACGGTATGTCTGTATTTCTGCCAATCTTTTCTAACCCTATTTCGATATTTTATTAATGCCAAGATATGGTCAGGAAGTTTATCCGGTTTACGATTGACAGATTTCATTTTGGTAGTTTTGTCGCGCGCTAAAATAATCGATTCTGTGAAATTTACTATTTCCTTTTCAAGGATATCGGCCGAATCTATTTTGTTATTTATAACAATTTCCCTGTCTAGAATTTCACGTAAAATTGTCCAGTTTGTGCTGGAATAATCATACACAAGGTTTTTGTCGATTTTTAAGTTTTCGGCTGTTATCTAAAATTTTACGGGATTATGATCGGAACTAAGTAGATAGAGGGACTTTAATTCTGATATTTCGTGAAAGTTTTTGGAGATTACCAAGTCTATTGTTGACGGAGTAGAACCGTCATTAGGGTAATGAGTGGGTTTATCGGAGAAATGGACATTATATTCAATATTGGTCTCAAGGAATTTGAACAATACGTTCGTGTTCCGGGAAAGGCAGTTCCACAATTCGTGCCTGCTATTCAAGTCGCCAACAATGAGGGTATTGTTATCCCTCGATAGTTTTCTGAGACAATTAGGAGTCATTTTGTTCGACGGACTATTATAAGCTGCGATAATGGATATTCCATTAGTAAGTTTTATTCCTACATTTTCTATTGTGCAGTTTGTTTTCGGAAGGTAGGCGAAGGAAATGCCGTTTTTTACTAACAACGCTACTCCTCCGGCGAAAGCGTTTCTTTCGTTTTGTCGATCCGCTCTGATCACCTGGAATCCATCCATGTGTAGATCATGCGCGCAAACAAGTCGAGTTTCATTAATGACCATAATATGAATATTATGTTCAACAATGAAACTCGCCAACTCAGCACACTTATGGAGTACACCGTTTGCGTTCTAGGTTGCCAGATTGAATTTAAAAACCATTAGAATTCATCAAGAAATTAAAAACGAGCATTTTTCGCTCTGATACGTTAGTTATTTTAGTTAATTGACTATTTAATTCCCTGATGGATTCCAATAACGACCTTAAATTAATCAAGTTATTTAATTTATCAAACTCATCTTTCAGTTCTGCGAACGTTCCTTGTGGGTTCTCTGTCGACTTCTGGTTTGGCTTTGGTGGCTTCTCATGCGGTTGGTTCGTCGGTGGTTGGGCCTACATTTGTTTTTCTTGTGCTTCTCTTTGCATTTTTCGCATCTCCCATACGTTGAATTTCGGTAGAGGGGCATCGATTATTCGGGCTGGTTTTTTGGGTGTGTTGTTTATTTGTTTCCTTTGTATGGCAATCAGATAACTTGGGCAGTTTCTATAGTTGGCGGGGTGGTTTCCTTGGCAGTTTGTGCATTTTGCCGGAGCTGACTTGTCCAGGGTACACTATCTGGTGTGGTGGGCTCCCGCACATTTAAGGCACTTTGGTTGTCTGTAGCAATTTGATGTCGCGTGCCCCCATGCTTGACATACGTGACATTGCGATAGTTCTTTTTTGTTATTATACCTTTCCCATCTGATTTTGGTGTAGTCGATGAATCTAATTTTGTTTTGCAAAATTTTTATGTTTGTCGTAGTATTTGTAATTACAAGGTAACTTGGGGAAGATGTACCTTTCATCTTATAAATGTTCGTAACAGGAATACCCTGTTCTTTCAGCTCGTCTGATATTTTTTCTGCGTCTGGTTCTTGCAGAAGTCCTTTCAACACGAAGGCGTGTGTTTTATTTTCTTTCATTGTATATGTGTGGAATTCTTGATTCCTTTCACGGAAATGTTTCATCAGCTTTTTATAGTCCTCGGCTTGTTCACAATAAATGTTGGAGCTATTGTTTCCATATTTCACATGGAATTTTCCATTTATTGTCCCCTTGATCGTTCTGATAATTTCGTTGTGCTTATTAAAAACACCGCGAACTACCAGTGGTGGAGGTCTTTTCTGTTTTATGCTGGTTGTATTTTTAAGGTTGTCCGAGCTCTGGGGTTCGACATCCCTTTCTAATAGATCAAATCTATTTTTGATGGTGACCTCGTGTGGCACAGGTCGCTGCTTTTTTCCACCTGGTCCTACTTGGGACGGATGGGTGAAGTTATCATCGTACATGTCTCTTTCTGCCACTTCGTGAGGTGGAAGCTATTGAAATTGTATCGTCATTATCGATGCTCACATTTGATTCATTCAAACTGGTATCCATAATTTCTATTTCCATTTTCTTGCTGGTAACGGGAGTACTCCCGGTTTAACGTCGATAGATAAACAATGTTATTGTTTTCAATTCACTTAAGTCACTTCACAAGTTTTTTAACTGTTTAACACACTCTTGAGTCTATATCTCGGTTTACTTTAACTAACTTTCACTTTAACGGTCACTTTAACAATCACTTTGAAGGTCACTTTGGAATTTCCGGTCTAAGCATCGGAGCTTAGAGTCAGGTAAAAACACGTCCGCACCCTACGGAAGACTTCGGTGATCTGACGAGAAACCGGTATTTTCAGCGTGGTATGGCCGTAATCGACGAAAATACGGGAATATTCCATTCGAACCGAAATCTGAATGACGCCGCTCCGTCGGTCGAGGAAATTTCGAAATCGCCCATATTCCATGCCCGTTCGTGCGACTGACGGAATCTATTCTGCCTAGTTAGAATCGTAGACCGGATAGGTAGTTAGGTCACTAGATTGGGTAACGTATAGAAAAATTCCAGATCGACCTGTTTGTTATCTGTATTCCGGAAATGAGAAAACGTACCGGTTGTCAGTTTTTCCAGTACTCTGCTCGTTGATAAACGGTAATATTCTCTTATTTTTCCGTCAATTCCGTATAACTGACGTATCGGTATCGAATTTCGATCTTTAATAATCTCGAATATATATCGAGCGGAATATAGACATTTTCGAAATCTCGAATTTCATCCGAAATGTATAGGAATAGTTAATAATTCGAAAACAGTTAGAGATACATAAGAGGTAAAGGCGTAATTAATTCGATTAATTCAATTTTTTCACCGAAAATCGTGAGAACATTAGAGGTGTTGGGAAAATTCGGTTTCGACGCCAGCATTTTCATCTTCGCGCCGTTTTCGAAACGAAGTTTTCAGTTATAAATAGCGGTCGAAAAAACCTAAAATATCCATTCAACACGCCACCGGCGTTCCGACGGATAAACACGAGCGCTATAAGCGTGGCCTGATCCCGAAGCTCGCGCGTCTCAAAAGGGTAGGTAGTTCGAGCGGCCGAAGCATTGTATCGTCGTCCGTCGTCAGATAGCGAAGAAGATGCCTCCTAAGACAAGTGGAAATGCCGCGATAAAGGCCGGTTAGGCGTAGAAGAACATATCGAAGACCGACAAGAAGAAGAAGCGCAAGAGGAAGGAAAGTTACGCTATCTACATCTACAAGGTGTTGAAGCAGTTCCATCCCGATACCGGTATATCCAGCAAGGCCATGAGCATCATGAACAGTTTCGTGAACGACATCTTCGAACGTATCGCCGCCGAAGCGAGCAGATTGGCCCACTATAACAAACGCTCGACGATCACCAGCAGGGAGATACAGACCGCCGTCAGGCTCCTACTGCCAGGCGAATTGGCCAAACACGCCGTCAGCGAAGGTACCAAGGCCGTTACGAAATACATCAGTTCGAAATAAGAAAGATAGATCTTCTTCGTACGTCGTCGCTTATAAAAATAGGTTCTTTCAGAACCACTAGATCCATACATTCATAAATGTCACGAATCTCTCATCATCATCGTACTTGCTATTATTACGTTGACGAACGTCTTAAAATCGTAGATAACAGTTATCGTTCGATAACGTAAACATGGAAAAGTGAAATCGTCGACACTATTTGTCGTCCGATATGGTAAATTTTTTTCTCGTCTCGCGAACAATACCGTGATACTTATTTCAATCGGATTGCGAACTATCGAGTTTATATGCGAAGTTGAAAAATTTAGAAAGCACTGACGTGAGGTCAGATTGCTTTGGCGCTCTTGTTGAGCTACTTGCTAGTAAATATTCAAACCTTAACAAATCTATAAGCTCTCTGATCGGGTGAACAATAGTCTTTTTCCATACTATGGGACAATGTGATGCAAATATGAAAGCCTAATGAATAAACAAACCTTTATCTCAATTTGAAAATAACTACTCATAATTTTCACCAAATTTTGTTCTATGCTTCTCCTAATAACTAACGTCATTGCTTTTCTGAGTTTTGACAACGCCATTAAATTCTGTCTCTATGATAAAAAATTTTTTGATTAATATTACGTCTGTGCTTTTCTGAATTTTGACAATGTCATCGACATCGAATTCTACCTCTATGAATTCTATGAGAATTTTGATTGATATTACGCCAACTGACACTGATATCTAGGTCCGCAAGTCGTCGAACGAATATCGATCTGTGATGGCAAATCTTTCAACGACAAAGCTCGGACTTCATGACATTTCTATTTTTCTCTTGAGTAAATAGAAAAAATGATCATATCTTCAGAAGGAGGAAAGCTACGACAGTGAAATTTGATGATGAATAAGATATCGGTAACCTCAATATATATACCGATTTTTATTCAAATCTAAATGAAGTCTTAGGAGATATTGAGTATTGAAATTTTTTTTTTTTGGGAATTTTTTAAAAATTTTCTAGCCTGACGATTTCTGCGAAATTTTGCAAGCCGTTTCGTTTCAGCCTCCCTCAATAACATTCCAAGTATCAACTTGATCGGATGGATATTCTGGTAGTTATTGAGGAAACAAAATTTCAGATTCTCATAACTACTGAACCATCCGACGGATATGGCCCAATAACGAACTTGACCGAGATATTTGGACAATTAACCTATTCTGAAAATACGAAAACTCTAGCCGATTCCTTTTGGATGCTAGAGAGGATACGGCCGGCCGGCCGGACAGACTCAACTTTCGCCACGAATTCTTCATCAGGGAGTAGAACCCAATCGAATGAGACCATTTTCGGCTCGATATTCCAAAATTACAGACATTCGGGCAAAATGAAAGGCACTCTGTTCGGGTGAACAAGAGCGCCAAAATGACCAGACGAACAGTTAAGATTCATACCTCGTTATCCGAGCAATCCTCCTCTGTTACAAATGACATTTCGTCGAACGTACTTACTGTTCGAGTCGAGGCAAAACGGTTTCACCAACATATTTCCATATTGGATTCTTTTCCCATCGAAATCCACAGTTTGGGAGATAAGGTTCTCGAGAGAAGAACATCGAACTTACGTAGGCGTTAACTTTACGTCGAATTCACGAAACTGCGAGATGAAAATGAAGAAAATCACCGATCAAAGGGGTTACTACTGTTACGATAGAACGATTTTCATTCGAATAAATAGCCGAATTTTCAACAGTACCGAAAAAAACAGTTTTCGAGCCACTCCAGTAGCGAGAGGTCATCATCGTGTTATATATCGAATCGACGTGAAAGATGCCAGTTTCGTAACCATATGAAAATGAAAAATATTGCGGCCTTGAAAAGGGCCATTTTTTCACAGCGGCGGCTGCAGGACGGCCTGGATGTTCGGCAAGACACCACCTTGGGCGATCGTGACCCCGGAAAGTAATTTGTTCAATTCCTCGTCGTTCCTGATGGCCAATTGTAGATGACGCGGGATGATCCTGGTCTTTTTATTGTCCCTGGAGGCGTTTTCGGCCAATTCCAACACCTCGGCAGCCAGATATTCCATAACGGCGGCCAAGTATACCGGAGCGCCGGCACCTACGCGTTCAGCGTAGTTGCTCTTGCGCAACTGACGATGTATACGTCCGACGGGAAACTGTAAACCGGCCCTGTTGGAACGGGACTTCGCCTTCCCTTGACTTTGCCACCTTTACCACGACCTGACATGACGGTGACGATGTTGTTCGTTGTTGATGCTTCTGAACTTCTGCACGGCTCGCACCGAATCTACTAATACATAGACAATCGGACTGCGCCAATAAGAACGCAGCGTTTCGACCGCCATCGAGGCGTGGTCTGTAAGCATCCACCGCCGAGGACAGCGATCGATTCTGACGTGTACTTTCTCATTTCTCTACGCCGACCAATAATTTGAGAAATCTAACATTCAGTAAGTTATCGTATGAAACAAAAAGCGAAAAAAATTTTATATTGTCTTGTTGTTATTGTACCTTTATAGAAGCTCTGAGGATAAATCGAATAAAAATGCGATAGCTTGGCGTAGAATAAATAGTATTCATTAATACACCCTCCAAATCTGAAACGACAAACCCATATTTTAATTCATATAATACACCTGGTACACTTAAACACTGCAAAAAAAAATATGAATGTATATATATATATTTCTGCCGGTAAGCTCTTGTCCATTGGAATATCCTATTCAAACGAGTCCGAATCGCCCGGCTTGGGATGTTATTATTGATGATGAAGTGTGAAATGGAACAATTCATGGGAACCACGAAAAATTTTCGACCGACATTATTTCGACAGCCGTTTGAATCAATTCATTATGGAAATAACAAAAAAAAAATTATTGATCGATTATGATTTTGCTCTGAAGAAAAAAAAATTAGAAGGCACTGACGTGAGGTCAGATTGCTTTGGCGCTCTTGTTGAGCTACTTGCGAGTAAATATTCAAACCATTACAAATCTATAAGTAATCTGATCACGTGAACAATAGTCTTACAAACCTATATCTCAAATTAAAAATAACTATTCATAATTTTCCCCAAGTTTTCCATTTTCCTAAAACCTTACGTCAGTGCTTTCTGAATTTTGACAACGCATATCATTTCGGCCATCGAGATTGAATTCTATATCTATGATTTCCCGTTATGGAAAATTTTGATTAATATTACGCCAACTGACACTGATTAATGAGCCCGGCATTTGTCAATCGAATATCGATCTGTGATGGCCATCGTTCAAAGGAAATCATCGGGACGTATGTCATTTCTCTTGTCTCTTGAGCGAATTAAAAAAATGATCATATCTTCAGATGGAAAAGAGCGACGGCAATGAAATTTGTGGATAAGTAAGATATCAATCACCTCAATATATTCACGAATTTTTATTGAAATCCAAAAATATCTTATGAGATAGTGCGGATTGAAAAAAATTTTTTTGGGAATTTTTAAAGATTTTTAGAGCGACGATTCCTGCGAAATTCTGCGAGTCGTTTTATTGCAACCTCCTCAACAGTATTTCAAGTATAAACTTGATCGGATGGATATTCTAGTAGTTATTGAGGAAACAAAATTCCAGAAGCTCATAACTACTGAACCAATAACGAACTTAACCGAGATATTTGGACAATTAACCTATTCTAAAATTTGAAAACTCTAGCTCATCTCTTTTGGATGCTAGAGAGGATACTGCCGGCCGGCCTGCCTGACAGACTCAACTTTCGCCACGGTTTCTTCATCAGGGAGTCGAACCCTATCGATTGAGACCATTTTCAGCTCGATATTCCAAAATTACAGACATTCGGGCAAAATGATAGGCACTCTGTTCGGGTGAACAAGAGCGCCAAAAATCATCGATGAATATTTGAAAAACATCGAATGGGATGATGGCTGGCTTCGAAATTTTCTAGGCCGAATGTGTCAATTAAGCTGTTTGGGTTGGGGTTTAAACCAAATTTCAGATGGTGATAATTAACTGCTGAACCATTCATTCGGCCCTGATGAAGAGAGAGAATCACGCACTGTGCTTCATAACGATGAATAAATAATATGTTAAGGCTCAGAATTCAAATTATTCATTCAAAATTTTATTTTATAGTAAACTTCGATTCTACTCTTATTCACAGATACCTAAACATATATCAAGATCAATTCTTTTAACAGTTCCTAGTTTCGAGAAAAATTTATAGATGTGGGCACCCTTAATTTGAAATTATCATTCTTTTCAATAAACTGATTTCCAGTAATCCAGATGTTCGAGTATCTTTCTTCCATATTGAGAATTTCAAAGAATGCAGACGTAGAAATAGTATTAATCGAAAAAGTAATTTAGAGAAGGTAAAACCCATATGAAATATTATATTTGCCGGCCCTGAAAAGGGCCAATTTAGCTAGCATTCCCGATCCTTCTTCTTCTTAATCAGCAGGACGTGGTTTTCACTTCTTCTACTTGGGCGACGCAGCCTTTTTGGTAGCGGTGGCGGCGGAGGATTTTACAGTTTTCGGCTTCGGTACCTTGGGTTTCTTGGCCGGAGATTTGGCGATCTTCTACGACTTAGACGGCGACTTGGGAACTTTGGGTTTTTCTCGTTCGCGGCGGCCTTCTTAAGTTTAGCCGCAACAGCAGCGGACGACGATTTCGTTTTGGCGGCGGCCGTCTTCCTCTTGATCGCAGCGGTGGCGGCGGCGGCGGTCGCCCCCGTCTTGACGGCTTTCTTCTTCGGCACTTTTTCTGCGCGGACGCCGCGGCGCCGGAGGCGGCTGCGGCCAGTTTGAAGGAACCGGACGCTCCTTTACCTTTGGTCTGGATCAGGGATCCCGACTCGACGGCCGATTTCAGATATTTCCTGATGAAGGGCGCCATCTTTCCGAATCTACCTTGTAGTTGGAACCGATATATTTCTTGATCGCCTGTAACGAGGAACCTCCTCTCTTTAAGACCTTTGATGGCGTTGTTGACCATATCGGAGGTCGGGGGATGGCTCGGCTTGCCGGTCTTTGACTTGTTCTTCTTCTCGCTCGACGTCGTCGTCTTCTTCTTCGAGGCCTTGCCGCCGGGAGACGCGGGGGTGGCCGCCCCCGTCTGCTGTTGAACATCGATATCGGACATGATAATTATCGATATTATTAATGATCGATACGACGACTACGTACGTTTCTACGTAGATATAATATTATCAATATAATATATGTATATATACATATTATTATATCGTATACAAACTGAAATTAGACTTTAGTAGGGATGTTCCGATACAAGTAGGTACTCGATACTTTTGTTTCGATACCAAGTATTTTTAGCATCGAATCAATTTTGCGATACCTACTTGGTATCGAAAGAAAAGTACTTGGTATCGAAACGAATTGTACTCAAATTTTGACATTGGTTTCTGGTTACCAATGTGATGAAAAATTAACGCAGTTACAGCCTAGGTTATGTTACGGACTTTTTTCCAATTTCTACATTTCTACTTGCTGTTAGGGTGTAGGTCTAGGGTCAGTTTGGCAATTCCAAAAGTCGTAGTGACCGTTTGTTGTATTGTTGTTACACTGACTAGTCAGAGTACAACATTTCCTCGTGTTCAAATTGTTGTAAAAAGTATTCTAAATTGTTCGTATTCTCGAGTGATTTATCGGTTAAATCCTGATTTCTGTTCAAAGCGATTAAGCGTGTCTAAGCTAAGAAGGTTCATCCATTATCCTACAGTTCATCGAGAGCGCAAGAATATAATATTTATAATTAACCTTGGTGCCACCAAAATCTAAAATATGGGCATATTTCAGCAAAATAGATTCGACAGCAGCCAAGTGCAAACACTGTTTTAAGTCTTTGAAGTATAGTGGCAATACCTCTAATTTATTCAAGCATTCTATCCTAACGATATTTTCTTAATGGTTCTATAAATAAAATATATATAGCGCAATTCAATATTCATCATTTGGATTTCAAAAAATTATTCAATTCACTCCTGAACTGAATACAGCATAGCTGGTTTAGAGAGATCTGAAACTTTCAATCAATAAATCAGTGTTATTGTTAAAATAGCAGTATATAGATAAGCTTAAGCTATTTTCCTTTATGAATTTCTATGAAATCTTAAATGTATCGATATGAGTAAGAGTAGGTATCGATACTTTGATTCCGATACATGAGTAGGTATCGAAACATGATTCGAGTACTACTTATATGAGTAGGTATCGATACCTTGATGGTATCGGAACATCCCTAGACTTTAGTCTATCTCATCGGTAATGCCATACGGAGTTTACGGCATATTGACCGTTCGAACGGCTCGAACGTAGAGACCGCCGTACGACGGATCGTTCCGGTTAATCGATCGCGATCGATCGTCGAGAGGGCGGGAGGCCGCCCACGGAGGACGGTTCGATCCCCAAGATCGCCCGTCGGACGGTGAACGACGGCCCGGCCACCCCGGATCCGGAACGGTCGTCGAAATTCCCGACGGAGCCGGCCACCCGCGATCTTCGCGCGGCCCTTTCGATTCCGGTCGATCGTTCGTCCGGGTACGCTTCGAAAGTATACCGTGCGATCGATACGTGGCGAAGTCCACTAGAGCCCCTCGACTCCCGTCCCCTCGTCTCGCGTATATCCGAGACGGAGGACCTTCTTATCGAAGTCGGAATTCGCAACGTTCCGGGTCGTCGCGACGAACGTGAAAAAAATACGGAGAACCTCATCCGAAAGCCTCAAGCGACGCGAAATCACGAACGCCAAAAGGTTATACGATTATTCGAACGTTCGATAGCTCGCACGTGAGCTCGGACAAGTCTCGATGCTGTTGTGAAACATCGAGGCCTCTATCTATATTCCCTTACGGAAGATTTCATATATTATTCGGAATAGTTCGAAACGTCCGAATATAGCGGTTCCTGAGGTCCCGTTTCCTCCATAACTCCTAAAATATCCTACATAGAAGATAACGGACGTAATAAGTTGGGATATATTCGAATTGGGTTGAAACTGTCGTGCCCCCCCAGATGCTACAACCACTTGTCCGAAGTCGAAACTGTGCTTTCGCGGACGTTATCGATCGATGATCGTTCGTAAAATCGAAAGGGATACAGAATGCCTTCTTCGCATATTATACGTGTTCGAAATTGAATTATTATATCGATCGGAACGTTTCATTCAAGGAGTTACGAGGCTCGGAAAACTCACCCAACGAAAACTGCCGAGTAGTCGCTTGTTATCGATCTGACAAATGGCAAATGTTCGCTCATCGTGGCGGTTGTATTTCAATCACGCAGTACCTCAGTACGGTACTTTCTTTTTGCTATTTTTTCTCTTCGGCTCGATAATATTCAAATTACGTAAAGCCTTACGGACTGACCGGTTAGTAACCTGTTATCGATTGCGTGACAAATATGAATCGTGAAAATCTTTGTGGTCCTGATAAGGACCGATTGCATACGTTCGATAGTTGACAACGATGATCTAACCTCCGAAACCGTACAGGGTGCGTCCTTGACGTTTCAGGGCGTATACGACATCCATTGCGGTCACGGTTTTCCTTTTGGCGTGTTCGGTATAGGTTACGGCGTCCCTGATGACGTTCTCGAGGAATACCTTCAACACACCGCGAGTTTCCTCGTAGATGAGACCGGATATACGTTTCACACCTCCACGCCTCGCCAATCTTCTGATGGCCGGTTTGGTGATACCCTCGATGTTATCGCGCAACACCTTCCTGTGACGCTTCGCGCCCCCCTTTCCTAATCCTTTACCACCTTTGCCTCTGCCTGTCATCTTCGTTTATTCCTACGTGCGCTCTCTGCTGTTTTCTATCACGTGACTGCCCTCGGTCGGTTCGTGAACTGAATGATGCGGAGCTGATAACAAAATAAAACACAGTTTTTTTTTTTTTGCTTTTCAGCGTTTTTATTATTATGTTTTATAAGTTTTATATATACAGATTATTTACTAGGGGAAATAATATTGTTACGAGACACAGCCTGTACATCAGATTGGCCCGTAGCAATGCGGTGATGACCACGGCGAAGGGACTTCGACCTGCTGACTTGGCATTATGGAAACAAAGCAGCGACATTATGGAATGAGGACAATGCTTAACTAGATTTTGTATAAGACACACCGATTCATCATGTAGCTCCTACAAATAAATAACTATATACATTTCGGTGTTTAACATTAACAACTATGTTACCCATAAAGCCCCTATAGTTGTTACAATGGTGGAGGCGCCGAAGTTCGACTAGTTTCTTCAAAAACAGTGTTACACAGTGTCTAAAAGTTACAAAAATAAAAAGTGTTTAAACGATGTAAATGCAAACCAGATTACAAGCACGAAGAAACAAATGGCTCAAGAAGCGGCAGCAAACAATAGGGAATCGCTTCCTTACATAGTACCGAAAAGTTTTTCTGGAACGGCCGATGAAGACGTCAAAGATTTTATAAAAACGTTTGATCGTGCATCAAGAGCTAACCGGTGGTCAGAGGCGACAAAACTCCTTCAACTACCCTGTTATTTAGAAGGTAATGCATTAAAATTCTTTGAAACCATTGAAAACGATGTCGACACGTATGAAGAAATCGCAGACCTACTGAATGATGCTTTCAAAAATGAAGTTCGAAAACAACAAAAATATGTGAAACTACTGAATAGGAAGCAACGACCACGAGAAGATGTATGGGAATATTATCACGAAATTTTGAATCTATGTGCCGAAGTCAACCCTATTATGGAAGATCATGAAAAAATTGGTTTTGTTATACGGGGACTGCAGCCTAGAATACTGGAAAAAGTGAACCTATTTGAAAATGAAACAATGGATAAGTTAAGGAAGAATTTGGAGAGGATTGAAGTGACGGAAATGCTATTGGGAGGCCCGCAGCCGAGTACTTCTTCACAAAAGGACGAGTCCTATGCAGACCTGCAGCTGAAAGTGGAACATCTCACTAAAAAGTTACAGGACATGGAGAGGAGTTCAGGTGGGTCAAATTTTAAAAATTTTAGATTTAGATACAATGATGTAAAGGGAATGCTTCCTATCAAAAGCCGAAATTTGAGGTGAAACAGGAACCTAGAACTCCTGATGGGCGAGTTACCTGTTTCAAATGCGGTCGAGTTGGCCATTATGCTAGAAATTGTAGAAGTTCAAAAACTAAAATCCAAGCCTGAAGTTCTGTTCAAAAGATTCTATACACAACAACATTTTAGAAATCTAAGTTGCTATTTTTGTCATAGGGTAGGCCATAAAAAAGTTAATTGTTCAAAAAGATTAAATACAAAAATAGAAAAAGTAAATAATGTATATTCCGTGGAAGATTTTTTTTTTGAGCCAGTTATAATAAAGGGTAATTCTTTTGATGACCATTTAAATAATCTGAGATTAGTTTTTGAACGTTTCCGGAAATATAGACTAAAGCTGAAACCTAGTAAATGTCATTTCGCTTATTCTAAAATCGACATCTTGGGTCATGTAGTTAGTAGGGAAGGCATTTCCCAAACCCTCAAAAAATTTTAGCAGTGTCTGAATTTCCGAAACCAACAAAATTACGTGAGGTACAGTCATTTATAGGACTAGCAAACTACTACAGAAAATTCATCCCTAACTTTGCCGAAATAAGTAGACCATTAACTTTACTGACAAAAAGGATGTTAAATTTGCCTGGACGCCAGAGCATCAGGCAAGTTTCGAAAAACTAAAATCATTATTAGCAAGTGCGCCGGTATTAAGACACTTCCAAGATAATCTTCCAATTGAAATTTTGACAGACGCAAGTAATTTTGGTATTTCTGCCGTAATAGTACAAGAATTTGAGTCGGGAAAACATCCTATAACATACGCATCAAGGAGATTATCATCTCCAGAACTCAAGTACACAACTACTGAGAAAGAATGTTTAGCCATTTTATACGGGGTCACACAATTTCGTCATTACATTTGGGGAAAAAAGTTTAAAGTTATTACAGATCATCAAGCTCTCTTATGGCTTCAGAAAAATAAGGACAGTTCTGGGAGATTAGCGAGGTGGGCTATAAGACTCCAAGATTTCGATTTCGATATTGCACATCAAGCGGGTAAATTACACATAGTTCCAGATTCCTTGTCCAGAAATCCTTTGTTGGATACAGATAGTCAGAGTGAAGAAGTTACGGAAATTCCTGTTTTTCTAGTAAGTTTGGACAATATCGAAAGAGAACAGAAGGCAGATATAGATCTTAGAGAAATAATAGAAGCGATTAAAGCTCCGCAAAATTTTGACCCCAAAATTGTTAAGAAAACACGAAGTTATGTAATAGAAAACGGGGTACTATATAAGAAAAACTATAGCCCGAATTCCCATTCCAAATTATTAGTCTTACCAAAAAATTCAATTCGAGATGTGCTTTTGTGTTGTCATGATGATCCATTATCGGGAGGTCACTTAGGTTTGGCAAAAACGTTAGGAAAAATTAAAATTCGGTATTTTTGGACTTCAATGCATAAGGATGTTGAAAAGTATGTCAAGAGTTGTTTACATTGCCAACAAAGAAAAAGAGTACCACAAGCTGTTCCTGGACTTTTACAACCAATTACGGTCGGAGAACCATTTGATAAAATCGGTATTGATCTATTGGGGCCATTTCCTAAAAGTCAGTCGGGGAATACATATATAGTCGCAGCCATTTGTTACGCAACCAAATGGGCGGAAGCAAAAGCCATTCCTGTTGGAACAGCAGAACAAGTTGCAAACTTCTTGCTGGAAAACATAATCTGTCGCCATGGTTGTCCTAAAACAATCCTTAGCGACCGGGAAAAGTGTTTTTAAGTCGAAATTGGTACAATCATTACTGAATGGCATGGGATGCCATCCGACTACGACGACGGCGTACCATCCTCAAACTAATGGTTTAGTAGAACATTTTAATGGAACTCTGGCTACTATGCTTTCAATGTACGTAGCAACCGATCAAAAAGATTGGGACACTTATGTGCCTCTCATAACATTTGCTTATAACACTTCCAATCAGGAAACAACTAAGAGGAGCCCATTTTCGTTAGTGTATGGCAGAGAAGCAATATTGCCAGTAGATGCGGCTTTAGGTATTCAAATAAACGAAATTGACGAGACAGCGGAAGAACTTTTAGCTAGACTTGAAAAATCGCGTAAAGATGTTCAGAAAGTTATAAAGGATGAGCAGAACAAACAGAAAATACAATACGATCGAAAGCATAGGCATGTCAGTTATAATGTAGGGGATAAAGTTTTGGTGTACACACCAGTACGAAAAATCGGGAAATCGGAAAAGTTACTATGTAGATGGTTTGGGCCATATGAGATTGTGGAAAAAGCCAATGATCTTAATTATAATATTAAA
Source organism: Micraspis discolor (assembly GCA_030674115.1). Taxonomy (NCBI): domain Eukaryota; kingdom Metazoa; phylum Arthropoda; class Insecta; order Coleoptera; family Coccinellidae; genus Micraspis; species Micraspis discolor. Next base: position 88,313 of record JARTUT010002232.1, on the reverse strand, counting down.
TTTAACACACGCGGAAAAATTAAAAACGATATTGTACATGTCAGCAGAATGAAGAAATTTCATGAACGGAAATGAAAGCGAGTCAAAGTACGGCGTATTATACTACTCAGCAAATAAATTCTGGAAGTTTAGTTAGTTAGTAAGGTTCAATTTATAAATCAATTAAGATGCATTCAAAAAACATGTACAGTTTAGTGGCGTGTTTGTTATTACTCATTGATAAAAATTTCGCGTATGAAATAAATATCGTATCGGGTGTATATTGGTCTTATTTATCTAATGTGGAGTTGTACGAGTCAACTATACCATTAACTTATTCGGCTAAATTTCCAAAACTTCTGGCATTTTTCAAACTCGTATGAACGAAGATCAAGAAACTGTTAAGAATTGTGCTACACCTGAGTGTCAGTTAGCCAATGTAACGTATGAGTTACAACAAACATTCACATCTTGGATAAAGAAAATGAATCATAATTTAGGACAAAAGTTTGAAAGTGAGTTAGACGAAGACACAGAATATAGAAAGAGACGGGCATTGGACTTTTTTGGGAGATGCGTTGAATTGGTGTTGTAACGTATTAGTGAAACATTCTATGGACCCCTTATATGCGAATGAGAAAACTTTGAGTAAATCAATGCGTGATTTGAAAATCGCGGCTAACCAACAGCATGGGGAGCTTGAGAACATTATAGGTGCAGTTAAAAAGTATAGTGCGGCAATTGCAAAAATCTTGAAGAGAGTCAAGACGTTAAACGTGTCATGTGGAAGAAACTCGTGGAAGTTCGTAGAAATTTAGAGATCATTCCTGACGAAATTAAGCATGTTTGGCAAAATTTCATTAATCAGGCATTACAAAATCTAGAAGTTCTTTATATTTTCAGTAAATCTCAAATAATTAAACAATGTCGTGATAATCAAATTCCACTGGAAGTTGTTGAATTATCATTGTTAAGGCAAGATTTAGTTCGCATCGATAAAATACTTAATAAGCAAGGTTTTCAACTTGTAATAGGAGCGAAAAGTATCTCCAGATATCTAAAACTGAAAGTGGCGTCGTGTATAATAACTGAGAACGAAGTATCCGTGGTGTTGAATTTACCCGTGAGAAGAACAGGAGAAACATGGAAATTGTTTAGGTTAACATTTATACCATATGCGTGGGATGAGTATACATGTCAGTTTGCGGAAAATAATGTTCTTGTAGCTAAATTTCAGTCTCATATTAAAATTCTTAGAGGTAATCTCTTATCTACTTGCGATGTAACAAAAAACCTTTGTTTACTACCTAGAGCATCCCATAATGGAATAAGTAACTTGAATTGTTTTGAAGAATTAGCTCAAGGAGCATCCGTTTCGGAATTAATACAAAAATGCAAAATGCTTTGCTTCAAAGATAATCGTACAATAGTTAATCAAATTGAACCTGAAAAATTCATAATTACGCACCTCCGCATAATTTAATGTTACGTTGTCCGAATAAACCAAATGCTTCCATAATTCGAGAGAATTTACCAGGAGCGTGGGAAATAGATATACCGTGTGAGTGTTCTGTATGGTCGGCAGAAAAAGAAATAATATCTCGAGCATTTCCATGCGATGCGGAATCTATCTTAGATGTAAATTTAAAACATGTATTACCTGCTGTTTGGTCGAAATTAGAATCTTTCAAAATAGAGCCTATAACCACACACACACAATTAAAATTCTCAAATATACAGGAGTGTTTAAACTCTAAATGGAATACAACGATTCCAATCTTTGATTATAAATTTCAATCTAAATATAAAATTAACGAGGACAACGTGGAGCTGATTCACTATTCGTCGGAATCGTTTACATACGAATGGACAACGTTCAGAATAGTTAATATAGTTGCTATTATTTTAATATTTTATGTGATAATAAAAACCCTTACTTAATTTCATTTGGAATGCCACAAAGAGTAGCTGCACTTAACGTAACCGAAATTATCAGCACCTTAAGCGGTTCAGTTATACTGATTATGATAGTATTGTTTTTAATATGGATTATTTGGCAATGCCTTGTAGAGAAGTTGAAGGGTAAACCTCGCTCGACTGTAGAGCAAAGTACGGAAATGCCCTTGGAAGAAATAGGGTCTTCTATAGAAAGCGTTAGGGGAGTAGGTCAAGAAAGACGCGCGCAGATAAACGAGAGTATAGTTTAATAATAGAGAGCTGAACGTAATTTCATAGTAATTACATTTTCAGTTGACCTGTAAAAGCTTTTTGGTAAATGCAAGTACTTGCGATAGCAACCCCTCGAGAGAAATTTTCACTGAGCTAAAACTAAGTTCAGAAAAATAAAAGTAGATGAACTTACTTTAAGAATGATAGTTCATGGTTAGATTACTTAGTGGTGTAGGGTATAGGAAATGTTAAGTTTTAGTTTTATAAGTAATTAGGGATTAAGGTTGTTAAATTGGTAGGAAAATAGATAAGAGTAAAATAAGGATAAAATTAGTTAAAAGGGCCCTTATATAAGATTTAGTAAATAGGTTAAGTTGAGTGATTAAAAGTTGTATAATTATCATTTATTTTGTCATCAGTAATTATAGAGAATTATTGAATTAACAGAAAAATTTTTGTAGGAGCGTGTTTCTGCTGTAGTTTGTTTGTTTACAGGTGGAGTCCTGGAGCCGTTCATCGCAGCAGCATGTAAACGGGTGAATAGCAAAAATCGAGGACGATTTTTTTTTTTTTTTTTCAAGAGAGGGAGTGTTACGAGACACAGCCTGTACATCAGATTGGCCCGTAGCAATGCGGTGATGACCACGGCGAAGGGACTTCGACCTGCTGACTTGGCATTATGGAAACAAAGCAGCGACATTATGGAATGAGGACAATGCTTAACTAGATTTTGTATAAGACACACCGATTCATCATGTAGCTCCTACAAATAAATAACTATATACATTTCGGTGTTTAACATTAACAACTATGTTACCCATAAAGCCCCTATAGTTGTTACAATATGAATACATTTGCTTAAGTCTAATTAATTTACATTCAGCACCTAACCTAATGGTTTTATCTGAAAGTTTTAAATCTATTATGTGTGTATATTGTCGTATTCCTTGACTGAATTTTTGGTTTTTTAAAAGGTTCTTCTGACACCAGGGCAGCTTTTTAGAGTAGCTCCGGAACTCGTCGAATGGTCGTTGATGATAATAAACACGAAGATTGCACTTGTAATGATTTATTGGGAAAACACTCTTTACAATAGTCACAGGTCACCTAACTAACGTTTAATAATTGACGTGGCACTAGCGTCTTGAGTGAAGGTTAAATCAGAACTGTGTCGCAGCTTGGGGCATGGTCCTTATATATACTCTTTATGAACTGCTGATTTAGCAAAGTTATTTTTAGTGACAATAATGGGTTTTTAGTTTTACAACATCTCTGGGGGTATTTAAAATTTTGTGCTTTCTTAATTAAACAAAAATTTGTAATTATATAATGTAAAAGTAAAAACAAAAAGAAAATTATTAATGTCTTGATATTTTTATATTCTTTAGCCTTTGTGATCTTCTGAGTGAATTCAATGATAATGTTTCATCTATTGAGTCATGTTCAACGGATTTTGATTTTTCATTTTATAAGATACACTAAATTCTTGAATTGGAGTTTTTGTGGTTATACAATTATTAAATATTTGTAAACATGGAAGACATTTCCTTTCGTTCCTTCATGAACAACAAAGTTTCTTAAATAATTCTATGAGACCTAGACATTTAAAACATTTATACAATACAAAGGATGTTATAATAATACCGATTATTGCTAAAATTGTGGTGAACCAATTAGTATGTTTAATTATAAAAGGGTTTATTTAATTGATTTTGTAATATTTCATCAAATTCTGAAAGTTTATGTTTAGCATATTTTAATTCCTTAAGATTTAAATTATTTAGTTTTAATGGTTCTAATTTTATTGCATTTAATGTTAAATTCTTCTTTAATTTCTTACAACAATCATCTTGATTGATGTCTGTAAATGGTAAAACATTTATAAGATCCATAGATCCAAGATTTCCTTCTACTTCTAATATGACACTTTTAGTAAAAGCTTTGCATTTTGGATTTAATTCAAAAAGTCCAAGATTCATTATTTGTTCGACTTTAGTGGATTTATCGTCGCATACAATTGATAATTGAGTTGGATATGATAAACTATAGAACCATTCATTTTTACGTAGTTTATGCCAAACTTCTAATTCTGCAATAAAATTCATAATTTTACATGTTTTTGGGATTTCTAATGTGTTTCCATTAAATAACATTATTTCACATTGATCATTACTATTTGTTTTTCTCATAGTATACAAAGATCTGCATAGGTAATTATTTGATATTATTTCTACGCATTTTTCCAAATTATTCAAATTATAATAACTCATTTTATCTTTAGATATTACCATAAAGGGTGTACTTGGTTCAATGAAAGAAAATAGCATTGGGTCTTCATAGTGTGGTACTGGTGCGGATAATAATTCATATATTTCATATTTATCTTGATTAATAATAGGAATTTCAAAAGAAAGCACTAATAATCCTTTATTAATAAATGAGGTCATTTTTAGTAATTTATAAAAGTAAAAATGTTTTCGATACTCAATGGTAATGGCAGATCATGTTTGCTAGAAATTTTAATTAATTCAGAGTAAAGTGTATTCGGAGGTAAAATGTTATAACTGATTATATTATTTGATATTAATGAAACATCATTGACATATTCATTTAATGTGCTGCTCAATTCATCAGTCATTTCAATTAATAAAATAATATGGTTGGATAAACCTATTTCTATTTCGAAATTATTTTTAATTACAAAAACATCCTGTTGAAACTTATCAAAGCTTTTCAAGTTTTTATTTAAAATATTTATATTTTCGTTCATTCGAGTTAAGGAATTATTAAAATTAGTAATTGTATCAGAAATAATGTTTACTTGTTGTTGCATTAGCGTTTCTGTTTGTTTTTGATTATTAATTAGAGAATTAATTGAATCTGAATAAAATTGTGCGTCATTGTTATCTGGGTTTCGAATAACCATTTAATACCTGTGCCCACGGCATTTATCAATCCTCTTCTTTTCTTGAAATTATATTAACTTTGTGTGTAATAATATTGAAGGATTTCTGAATATTTTCTAATTTTTTCTGAATATATTTCATTTGATTAAAGCATTCATTTACAAATTGTTCATTTAGTGCGATATTACACATATTCAAGGTCATGGTGTAGAATTCATTAATAGTGTTAAGTTTATCATTAATGTGTGTTAAGTTTATAAAAGATAATAGTGTAAAATGATCGTTTGAAATCTTAGCAGATCCTAAATTATGAAATATGATACCTGAGGATGATGTAATGGGTGTAATTTTAAAATCGGTTGCTAGGACCTGGGTCATCAAGAGAAGGGTCATTATTAGAGATGTCTTCATTTTCTGAAATAATATTGAACGGTTTTAATTGATTGAAATGATATGTTTTTAATTTATTATTTTCTAGTTCAATAGTAGCAGTTTCATTATTGTGAATTTGAATTATTTTATATGGTCCTTTGAAATGTTTGGATAGTCTTTGACTTGAATTAATATTAAATCATTTTCTTTGAATGTATATGTTCGATTATGGGTTTGATCATAATATATTTTTGATTTTTCTTTAGATTGATAATATTTTCTCTCGCAGCTTCTCTTGCTGTTTTTAATTTTACGATTGCATTTGCTAAGTCTGAGTAATGTGGTTTTTCACTTGGTCTTTTTATTGAATTGGGTATTCTTGATTTTTGACCAAAAACTAATTCATAAGGTGTAATTCTTGTACTTTTATGAATATTTGTATTATAAGAATATGACGCTAAATTTAAAAATTCGTCCCAATTATCTTGATCTTTATTTACATAACATCTCAAATAATCCTTAAGTGTTAAATGTGTTCTTTCTAATGATCCGTTAGTTTGTGGATGATATGGAGTTGTTAATTTATGATTTATTCCCAGCATACGATTGAGTTCTTTTAAGGTTTTTGAAGTAAATTCGACTCCTTGGTCTGATAATATTTTTTCTGGAAATCCAAAATTAGTGCAGAATTTCAAAAATTAATTGCTACATTCTCTGCATCGTGGTTTGGTATTGCATAAAGTTGAATATATTTTGTCAAATCATCTTGAAGTGTTAAAATGAATCTGTTTCCACTTTCAGTAATTGGTAAAGGTCCAACTATATCCATAGCGATTTGTTCACAAAATTTTGTTGATGTAGTAGTAATTTGCATAGGACTCTTATTATTTCTGAAATCAGTTTTAGATAATTGACATGTTCGACAGTTTTTAATATAATTTTTATATCTTCTTTCATATTATCCCAATAAAAGTTTTCCTTGATTTTATAATAAGTTCTTTCAAATCCTTGATGTCCTGATAATGGTGAATCATGATAATCATATAATATTTGTTTGATAATATTTGCATCTGTAATTGGAATTCTGTCTTCTTCTAAAATAGTATAATTGAAATTTCTGAATAAATAATATAGAAGACTATGGAAAGTATCTTTCCGTATAGAATCATTATTTTTGGAATATCAGTTATTACGAATTTAGTACAATTATTATAATTCAATAGAACTCTTAAATTATAAAGTGCTTCAAATAAGTTTTCATATGTTGCTGATTCTAAAATACTGTTTTTGATGAATAATACATAAATTATTTGATCTGGTAGTTTCTTTAAACTCACTTCTGCTATTTGATTATTTTGTGTAATGATATTGGGAAAATGTCTTTCAATATAATCAGAGTATTCATTTCTTTTTGATTTATCAGTTGAAAATGAAATAACTAAATTACGTATGCGATTTAAAGGTTTTTTTTATTCTTTTTAGGTTCTGGGACATCTATGTTCATTTGATGAAATTTCTTAAAATCATTGAATGTAAAATTTTCTATTTCTTCGTCTTCATCTTCAATTGTATTTATGTTATAATCTGGGATTCGGCTTAAAAAGTCAGCGTTTTTATTATCAATGCCTTTCTTGTATTTTATTTCAAAATTATAATCCATTAGGAGAGTTTGCCAACGTGCTAGACGTCCTGAGGGGTCTGAGCAGTTTTTAAATAAATTAAAGGTTTGTGGTCTGTGTATATTTGTATATTTTTTGTACCAAATAAATAAGGTCTGAAATGCTTGCAAGAATCTACGATTGCTAATAATTCTTTTTCTGTTGTAGAATAATTCTTCTCTGTGTTGGATAATGTTCTAGAGTAGTATGCTATAGGTAAATCTTTTCCGTATTTTCCTTGTGATAATATTGATCCAATAGCTTCGTTTGAGGCGTCTGTTGTTAATATAAAGGTTTGTCAAAATCTGGATAAATCAATAAAGAGTCTGTAGTAATTATATTCTTTAATTCATCGAATGCTTTTCGTTGAGGTTCATTCCATTCAAATTTCTGATCTTTTCTTAATAATATTGTAAGTGGTTTCGCTATAGCAGAAAAGTTTTTAATGAATTTTCTATAGTAACCTACAAATCCTAAGAAACTTTTAATCATTTTCGTGTTCTTTGGTTCTTTCAAATTTTTAATAGCTTCAACCTTCTTTGGATCTGGTTTAACTCCTTTATCTGTTATTATGTGACCAAGATAAATTATTTCCTTTCTCAAAAATTCACATTTGTCTGGTTGCAATTTTAAATTATGTTGTCTTAATTGATCAAACACTTTTCTAAGTTTTTCATTGTGATCTTGTAAAGAAGATCCGTATACTACTATATCATCTAAGTAGCAAAAACAAATTGTTCCTTGTAAACCTGATAAAACAATATTCATTAATCTGGCAAATGTATTTGGTGCTGATTTTAATCCAAATGGCATCCTATTAAATTCAAAATGTCCTGACGGTGTACTAAATGCTGTTTTTCCTTTATCTCTTTCATCCATTTCAATTTGATGAAACCCTGAGGCTAAGTCTAATGTTGAAAAATAAATTGAATTTCCAAGTTGGTCCAATATTGTTTCTATATTTGGTAAAGGGTAATTATCTCCGACTGTTATTTCGTTAAGTTTTCGATAATCTATAACAAGTCTCCATTTTTTTATTCCTGAGGCATCTGCCTTCTTTGGTACTACCCATACTGGACTAGAATAGGGTGAATGAGAGTTTTGAATTATGTCTTGATCCAACATTTTATTTATTTGAGTTTTACTTCTTCCTCGTGAATTTTAGGATATCTATAAATTTTTGTTGAAATTGGAACTTCGCTTGTCGTAGGAATCTTATGTTTCAATGTTTTTGTTGATGTTAAAATGTCTCCTGGTAAATGAAATAAGTCTGCATAATGATTACATATTTGTAGTAAAGATTGCTTTTCTTCAGCATTCAGATGATTAGTGCGTATGTTTTCAAATAGTAAGTTTTTTCTTTGAATAGGTGTAACTTGTTGTGTAAAATTAATCATTGCATCTGGAGTTATCTCTTCTAATTTAAAATTCAATTTTTCAATGTCAATAACTGCGTGATCATTTCTCAGATTAAGAATAGGTAAATAAGCCTTTTGTTTATTGTTCTTCACTAATACGTTTGGAATAAATATATTTTCGTCGACTTCGCAGTTTGTTATCATACCTTCAGATAAGTTATTTAGGATGTTTACTTCAATAATTGTCTCACTACGCGGTTGTAATATGATCGTCTTGTTGCTTTGGAATGGAATAATTACATTGTTGATTATTAAAGCATTCTTTTGGTAATCAATGATGGCATTGTTTGCTTGTAAGAAGTCAACACCTAATATACCGTCGTAATTGTCGAAACGTACTTCCTTTACTTACTACGACTTGTGTTTCGATGAAAAAATTGCAATTCTTATATGCGAGATTCAAATTAACTGTTCCTAATGAAAGAATGGGCTGATTTGGATTTATTCCGTTAAATAGAACAACATTTTCACGATTTAATTTTGTTATACTGGGTATTAAAGAATCATGTTTTATTAATGAGATTGATGCTCCACTGTCAATTAAAAATTTAAGGTGTTTGTTTAATTCGTTTTCTACGTTGAATGATATCACTTTGAGTTCAGATCCGTAATAATTTATTGGAATGCCTGTGCGTATAGGCCATGGTCCGGCTCCGGGACATTCGGCAGAGCTTGGCCTTCGAAGTTTAAAAGAATCATCTTCATTATTCTCAATTTGATTAATTTTTTGATTTGGACGATAATTATTTTGATTTTGTCTCCTCCTGCAATTTTCATATGTATGGCCATGTTTTTTACAATAATTACAGAAAATTTTCTTGAAACTTTGATTATATTGATTGGAATAATTATTATTTGAAGTTCCTTGTTGAGATTGATTTGGCTGATTATAATTGCGATTAGAATAAGTCGATTGATTATTAAAATTTTTGGCTTCTTTCTACAATTCTGAGTATTATGAGTTTTTGTTTTACAGTGAGTACAAAAAGGTAAATTGTAATTGTTTGGTTTGTGCTTGGTATAATTCAAAATTTTTTCTTCTTGAAGGGCAATATTATAAGCTTCATTTAAATTATCAATATCTCTTGCTCGTAACATTTGTGAAATTTCTGACTTGCAATGGATTATGAATCTTCGTAGCGCAGTACGCTGAATTGCTTTCTTAATAGCGTTAAATTCATCGGGTTGTGAAGATAAATATTCTGCTTGAATACATTCATTTTTTATTTTTTCAACTCTTTTAAAAAAAATCAGTAATAGTCTCATTGGAATATTGTCTTAAAGTCTCTAATTCTTCATGTGCTTGTGCTACATGTTTTGTTTGACTATAATATGTTTTTAATTTGGATTTTAGGTTTGTCCAATCACTTATTTCATCAATTTCAATTTCATTAATAACATTTGTGGATAATTGTGAAACAACAAAAAGAAATAGACTTGGAATTTGATGTGGTTGTGCCAATGAAAAGCTGAATTAACGTTAGTTATAAATGTATTGAGCTCTGATCTATCGCCATTGAAAGTTTTAATGAATTTGAATAATACGGTTAGTGGTAATTCTTCAAATGATGAACCATCTTCACTTATATTATCATTGGAGGTGCCTGGTTTTTTCTTCTTTAAATGACATTTTGTGCAGATTTTTATATACTTTACAATATTTAAATTAAATTAACTCACTTTTGTTCTTCCTTGCGGTTTACTGGGTGGGGCTTCCGTCGAGGTGCTCCTCTAACTTTCGTCCGGAATTATGTGATTGTCTTGGATTCTTGATCCTTATGGTTGGGTAACCCTTGGCTGGTGATCCCTTTGCGGTGATCCCTTTGAATTTGTTGTCCCTTTGCGGGTTGTGGTGATCCTTTGCGGTGATCCCTTTTGATTTGTTGTCCCTTTGCGGGTTGTGGTGATCCCTTTGCGGTGATCCCTTTTGATTTGTTGTCCCTTTGCGGGTTGTGGTGATCCCTTTGCGGTGATCCCTTTTGATTTGTTGTCTTCTTGTTGCTTTGGGTTCCCTTGGATTGTTTTCTTGATATCCCACTTCTGACACCAAAAATTTTGTGTCGTATTCCTTGACTGAATTTTTGGTTTTTTTAAAAAGGTTCTTCTGACACCAGGGCAGCTTTTTAGAGTAGCTCCGGAACTCGTCGAATGGTCGTTGATGATAATAAACACGAAGATTGCACTTGTAATGATTTATTGGGAAAACACTCTTTACAATAGTCACAGGTCACCTAACTAACGTTTAATAATTGACGTGGCACTAGCGTCTTGAGTGAAGGTTAAATCAGAACTGTGTCGCAGCTTGGGGCATGGTCCCTTATATACTCTTTATGAACTGCTGATTTAGCAAAGTTATTTTTAGTGACAATAATGGGTTTTTAGTTTTACAACAATATACAGTGTTGGTTTTGGTAATGGTTTGACATTTTTTCTAGAGTTATGTGTGGTGACAAAATAAAACACAGTTATTCTCAGGTAATTTGAGCGTTGATCAGTATGGTTATCATGCAAGCATGATGTGATGTGTGAGTTTATGTTTGATTTTAATGTTGGTATTCTCGGGATTTGTCTTACCTAGATGGTTAGTTTTATCGAGTTTATGAATTGTGTTGTCGTAGAATTTCTGGGTTTGATTTTTATAGCTTCTTGAATTGTGTCTATGTTGGCTAATTCGTGTAGATATTTTATTTTTGTGAGTTTCGATTTATTGAGGATTATTCTAAGAAATTTATTTTGGAGTGTCTGAAGTTTCTGAGGTTGGCATTTGAAGTGTTACTCCAAATTGGATTTGCGTACAGGAAAGTCGGCCTTATTGCTTGTTTGTATATTCTAAGTTTCGATTTTATTCCTAATTTACTTTGTTTCGAGATCAGTGGGAATATTTCGCGTAGTATAATCTGTCCTTTACGGATGGAGTTCTCGATATGCTTGTTGAAGTTCAGTTTTTATCTAGAGTGATGACAAGATATTTTATTGTGTTTTGTATTTCTATTTTGTGGTTTTCAAAGGTCACTGTGTTTTTACAAGGTCTTTTTTTTGGGTATAATGGATCAGTGTTGTTTTTAAAGGATTTATTTTAATTTTCCATTTGTGATAATATTTTTCTAGGATTGTTAGGTGTCTTTGGACGTATTTATTGGCCTGTTCGGGAACAGTTGATTCGGAAATTACAGATGTGTCGTCGGCGAATATCTTCAATTTAGTTTGGTTTGATTTGGGAATATCATTGGTATAGTAATTGAATATAATAGGCGATAGTAGGCCACCTTGTGGGACCCCGGCTGTGATGTGTTTTTTTTTGTTGATAGAGTTGAGTTGACTTTTGCTTGAAATGTTCTGTGTGTGATGTAGGAGGTGTATGATTTTTATGATTGGAAGTAGGAGTTTGGTCTGGGATAATTTATGGATTAAACCCTCATGCCAAACGGTGTCGAAGGCCTTTTCTATATCTAGGCTGAGCATTGCCGTCGTTCTTTTATAGTTGAAATTTTTGTTACTTGATCTGTGATTGTGGCTAGTTGAAGGGTGGTGCTATGTGAAGTTCTGAATCCAAATTGCTCTTCTATAATTTCGTTGTGTTCTTGTTCGTTTTGTTTGATCCGAATGAGGATGATTTTTTCTAGTATTTTTGATAAGCTTGAAAGAAGAAGGCTGATTGGGCGGTAGTTTGATGGTAATTTTTATCTTTATTGGGTTTGGGAAACGAGAGAATAATTGCATTTTTCCAAGCGGTGGGAAAGTAATTGAGTTTAAGGCAACTGTTATATATGTATTGCAGTTGGACTATTGTTTTTCGGGGAGATTTTTAAGGGTTTTATTTCTAATTTTGTCCTCACCGGGAGCTTTTCTGTTGCTGAAGGATTTAATAATCTGCCTAATTTCGCTGGGAGAAGTAAGGTAGCTTGCAGGAAAATCGCTAGGTTGAGATAGAATATTTTAACACTGTTTTTTACCATGTCTTCCGTCATCTGGTTAGATAGATTTTGTGTCATTTTATGAGTGTTGACGTATGTTTCGGCCAGAAATTCTGCTTTTTCTTCGTCTTCAAAAATGAACCCTTGAGATCCCTTGAGTGTAGCTACTCCAAATGAATTTTTATTTTTTCTGAGGGATCTGAGGATTTTCCACATTTCATTTGTGTTTGTTAGATTCTTTGTGAAATTTTCCCACTGTTCTGATTTGATTGAGTTTATGAGCGTTCTTACAAGGTTGATGGTGTCTTTGTATTCCTGGTTGAGACTCATGGAGTGGTTTCTCTGTAGACGATTGCGTAGCGAATTTTTAAATTGTATTAGGTTTTTATTTGGGGTGGTAGTTCAAGGCGGTGGGGAGTTTGCGGGGTTTTGGTGGTCGATTGGTGCATGCAATGTTTAATTGATTTTGTAATGATCTTAATGTTACAGTCTATTTCTTCAGGTGAGATGAGGTTTCTATTGATAATTGTGTTTTCGGTCATTAAGAGTTTGAATTTTTCCAATCTGTTGTGTAGGTGTGTGTTGCTTTGGGCATAGCCGATGAATTGCATTTTGGTACAGTCGCTAGCACGGGGAAATGATCCGAATCTAGTGCTTGAATTGTGAATGGTTGATTAATTATTATGTTTTTTGTTAGAAAGAAGTCTATTGTTAATGGTGATCGGTTGTGGGCTGGTTTGTATGTGTGGCAATTTCTAGGGTAATTTATGATATAATTGGACTGATCGAGAAAGTTTTTGAGGATGTTTCCGTTTCGGTTTTGACCTAAGCAGTTCCACGAATTATGTTTGCTGTTGAAATCACCGGCTATTATGACCTTTTCTGCCCAGGTTCATTAGGTATGTGAGTTCTTTTGTGTTTAGGGGTGACTTATGACCATTGTAGTAATTGACAATAATTGTGTTATTAATTTGAATAGCCAGGGATTCGGAGTCTATTGTCTGAGTCTCTACCTCGACTGGATTGAGGTGTTTTCGGTAATAAATTATGAGGCCGCCGCTGGTATTCTTGGGTTTGTTTATATAATAGAAATTTTTGATTTTTGGAGGTTTCCTTTTGTTCAGCATGGATTCCTGTACGCAAATTATTTCTGATTTTACTTCTTGTGTTAATATTTCAAGTTCAGAATATTTGTTTGAAATGCCTTGTGCATTAAAGGTAATTATATTGAGATCTTTGTATAGGGTTTTAAATACCATACTTTTGAGTTAAATTTTGAATTATTAGTGTCCTGTCTAGAGGAGAGGTAATATTTTTAAATTGAGTTTTGATTTATCTCACTATTTTTATGAGAAGTTTAAGATTGCAGATTGAATTGAGTTCATTAATTTCATGCACTAACGTTTGAAAATCGTTGTGATGGTTGGGCGGCAGACTATCAACTGTTGGTGGAGAGATATTTTTAACCGCATCTAAGTAAGACAATCTTTCGCTGACGGGTTTTGATGGTTTGGACTTTGAGATTGTTGTGTTAGTTGGGATTGTTTGGTTAATTGGGATTTTGGTATTCTTACGTTTCATTGAATCTAAGTATCTGATCATCTCTGGGCACTGGCTGTAGTTAGCTGTGTGGTCACCGCCACAGTTGGCACACTTGACGGGGACACTGTTACGTTCCTTGATGTGGCACTCTGTTGTTAGATGATTGTCCGCACATTTTAGGCATTTTGCTGATCTATTGCAGTTTAAGGAGCCGTGTCCAAACTTTTGAGATCTATAGCACTGAGTTATATTTGATTGATTTTTTTGCATATTTTTGCCATTCTATCTTGACGTGATCGATGGCTGTGATTTTTTTCAGATCCTGAATTTGATACTCTTTAGGTATGTTTATTAGAAATGAATGAGATTCGTTTGTCTTCCCTTTCATTTTGATGCATTGGATATCTGAAGCTTTGAATCCGCTCTCCTGATGATTTCTGTCTTTTACTTCTATTTCAGACATAAAACTAGCTGCTTTGAGTACTATTTTTTTTTCTTCTATGTTCCTTAGGTGTAAAGGTGTAATATTCTACTCTGTTAATTTGTAGTTCCCGTAAAAGTCTTGTTTGGTCAACCTCGCATGTAGGGGTTATTTTTATGTCTGTTCGGTTGTACTTGATGTGGAATTGATTTTTCATTAGGGTTTTCAGTTTCATGTGGAACTGGGTATATGAATTTAGTTTTTGTGTAATTATTATTGGGGATATTTTGCTTGTGGTGCTCTTTACAATTTTCGGCTGTGTCATCCGGGCAGGGCTTGGTTCCGTTTCCATTTGTTCTTCTGTGTTTAGAATTCCGAAGGAGTTTTTGATCGGTACTTTCTCGGGTGTAATATTGATCGTTCTTGATGAGGGATTAAAAGTTTTCTTCGGTTCTTGGAATTCTGCTAAGTCCAAATCATTGTAAATTAGAGCACTCACATCTTCTGCTTGTGAATTTTCCATTGTGCTTTCGGTCGTTTTCAAAATTTTTGTTTTTGGAGATCTACATGACATTGTGTGGCGCGGGAAATGAACCCATTAACGTCTAATTTTTCTGTATTATCTATTTTGATAGATTTTCAATAATATTTTTGACGACGCGGGTGTTTGATACACCGTTGTCTGTGAATGAAATTATTCTTGCTCTCCTTCTTTCACTGTTTTTCCAACTATTAACTGTTTGGCACCAACGATTACTACCTGGACGCCAACATTCACTTTCACTTAACACTACTTAACTATTGTCACTGTGATTTGTACCTGAGCACTGTTCAGCTCGACCGACTGACTACGACTTTTTGAGTCGCGGAGCCGATGGTCGAACGCCGTATTTATAAACGCGCCGTGTCCCCCTAGGTTCCGTAGGGACCAATCGAACGAGACGCTGCGCGATCTCACCCTCCGCAGAACGTATAAGTATGCGTGAACCACGAATAACCGTCCGTTATTAATTATATTATCGTACTAGGACGTTGATACATACGAGATCATGGCACGTACCAAGCAGACCGCGAGAAAATCGACCGGTGGTAAGGCTCCCCGTAAACAGTTGGCAACGAAAGCCGCCCGCAAGAGCGTCCTCCAAACCTCCTCAAATTCAAGAACTTCTGGTAGAAGGCAAACGGTGGAAAAATTCAACACCTCGATATATTTTCGGGGATGGGGTTGGCGGCCTGGGGTTGCGTTCGAATTCGAAAGTTCTTTAATCAGGAACATCGTCAAATTTCATTTAGTTGCGGAAATGGCGATATTTCTTCGAACGTTCGAAATTTCATTTCGAATTTGGCGTCGACCTGAATAATATCCCAATTCCCAACTAACGAAATATTTCTGTTGTTCCCGTTATCGGATTGGACGGATTGGTTATATTTTTCAGAGCGATAAAACGTACTAGAAAATATCTCTCAATTCATTTCCGTACGTGATACGTGATTTAAAGTCATCAATCAATTTACGACTCAATTTATTAGTACCGTATAGGTATCACCTCTGCGCTCTCTAAGTCTTCTATGATTCGATTCCATCGATGGAAAAACCACCATTCGAGTTAGGGCTTAGAACAAAGAGTGGGCGTTCCTAAAATGTTTTGCGATAGATTTATTTTTTTTCTCTTTCCTTTTGGGACGATCTGAAATTCGATGAACGCATAATCCGAACAACGTACGGTACGGCAGCAGCGACGACGATTCAGGTAAAACAAGAAAAAAAAATAATGAATATATATAATTAAAAAAGAAAAGGTTACGGCACGCGGTGTTCCCAAGCGGTCACCCATCCAAGTACTAACCGCGCCCGACGCTGCTTGACTTCGGTGATCTTCAACTTCAAAATAATTTTATTTACATTAAAATTTTGTATACATGGTATATATAAATATTCAATGGTATATGTACAAAAGGGTCCTACATTAGTACTGACCTTAATTATCTTAAGGCTAAATATATATAATAGATATAAATTTTTGTGATAATAAATATTACAACATTCAAAGTCTTTTGTCAGTTTTTTAGAAATTGTTTTAATATGATTTGCAGGAAAAATGCAAATGAAAAAACCTACTTATAGAAATTAAAAAGGTTAAATTGGGATTATGTACAATTATTTACAAATATATACAAATTTAAGAATTGGACTTCTTTCACACGCTCAGGGCCTCCTGTCACTAGAGATGGTTCCACCCTCCCACGAATTGATATGCCCGTCGGTGGTCTCGATACCCTTGGGCAATGCAAGTTTACGGTGAAGACTGGAACGCATGTCGTCTGTGTGGTCGGTCCCGGGCCAGCGAAAGTCGTCCAATTTTTTCACATCTATGATGGGCTCGTTCGCTGAAATAAAAAGATGAGTCCTTCTGAGTATCGTTTTGTCAAAATTTATGAATTTTTCATAAATCTAGGTCGTTACGTCCTAGACTTTTGGGTTTTGCGGAAAATGGGAAGGAATTGGTAGGGAAGGGGATGTGGATGTCGAGGATTTCTATTGTGAATTCTCGTTTTCGTTATGGATTCTAATATATGGTTACCCTGACATTGGGTTTCGTAGAATTTGTTAGATATTTGATCGAAATATTCTCTGATAGTAGGTAGATCAGTCATTTCGTGTAGCCTAGTTATTCTAGTGAAGATGTTTTGTTTCGTTATTTGGCGCAGAATTCTGTTTTGAAATATTTGAAGATGTCTCAGTGGGGATGGACGCAGATGGCAATAGGAAGGTGCCGCGTAAGAGATTAGCGGTCTTATCATCGAAGTGTATATTAATTTTTTGTTTTTTTGAGCTGAGTCGACTTTTTCTGCACAATAGAGGATGGAGAGTTTTCTTGGCGAAATAGCCTTTTGGGCGCTTTTTGGATGTGGGTGTGGAAGTTGAGTCGGCTATCTAAATGCACACCCAGATATTTGACGATATTTTTGGGTTTCACTTCGAAATTATCGATTTTTATCGGGGAAGAGATATTTTTATCGATGACTCTCCTGCTGCACGATTTCTTCGGTTTTGCGGGTATTTAATTTAATTTTCAACGATGGAAGTACTTGTTAAGTTCTTCCATGTGGCATTTGATATTTTCGTTTGCGATATCTGCTCGATCGGAATGAGCGTATATCGCCGTGTCGTCTGCAAATTTCGCTAACGTCGTTTCACCGTGCTCTGGCATATCTTGAACGTAGATATTAAAGAATTTAGGTCCAAGAACCGAGCCTTGCACGATGCCTGCCTTCACATCCCGGAACCCGGAAAGCTCGTTTTCCACATTGACTCTAAAGTTTCTGTTGCAAAGATATGATCGAGTGAATTTAATGACAAAGTCTGGTAGTTCCAGTTCGATCATTTTATACAATAGACCTTCTAACCATACTTTATCGAAGGCTTTTTCGATATCTAGTAACAACATCACGGTGTGGTTTTTCTCATTGAAATTTGTTATTATGTCAATTACTATTTTGCATATTAACTGAATTGCGTTATGTTTTTCCTTGAAACCAAATTGGTTGTTGTCTACAACCTTCATTTCTCTAAGTGCTATTTGAATTTTCTTTTGTAATATTTTCTCAGCGACCTTACTGAGATTCGGTAGGAGGCTAATTGGACGGTAATTAGCCGGATTTTGTAATTCTTTACCTGCTTTGGGTATGGGAACTATTAGGAAGTCTTCCATACCGTCGGCCAGTATTGAATATTGATAATGGCGTTAATTATGTAATTTAGCTGGACGATAGCTTTTTTGATAGATTTTTAATCAGCCTATTATCTATGCCGTCCAGGCCTGGAGCTTTATTAATTAGTAGACGTTTGATGATTTTGTGAATTTCGCCCGGGTTCGTTAAGTATTTGTGACTTGGCTTTTTATTTGGATTGTTAGCCAAATAATTTTTCACCTTATCTAGAATATCCTTATGGACTTTATCATTTGATTGGGGAATTTCGTGAGCTTCATAGAATGTGTCCGCGAGAATTTCAGCTCGTTCGACGTTCGAGCTGTAGGTTTTTCCGTTTACATTCAATATCGGAATAGGTGTTGACTTTTTGTTGAACGTGCGTATTGTATTCCATAAGGAATTGTCACGCACATTCAATTTGGACAATTTTTCATCCCACTTAATGTTGTTGTAAACGTTTATTTCATGCTTAATTTCGTGGGTGAGGTTATTAAGCAAATGTCTATCCACGATATTCCTGTATTTTTGCCAGTCTTTACGGATTTTATTCCTGTATTTTATCAATGATAAAATATGGTCAGGAAGTTTTTCTGGCTTACAGGTTGAGTTTTCTCTTTTTTTTTAGTTTTGTCGCGCGCGAATAATATCGCTTCTGTGAAATTCACTATTTCCTATCAAGGATATCGGCCGAATCTATTTTGTTATTAATGACAATTTTCCTATCTAGAATTTCACGGAAAGTTGTCCAATTTGTGCTAGAATAATCATACACAGGTTTTTTGTCGATTTTTAAGTTTTCGGCTGTAATCGAAAAAAATTACGGGATTATGATCGGAACTAAGTTGACAAAGGGACTTTAAATCTGATAATTGGTGAAAGTTTTTGGAAATAACCAAGTCTATTGTTGACGGAGTAGAGCCATCATTTGGATAATGAGTCGGTTCTTCTGAGAAATGAACGTTATATTCAATATTGGTTTCAAGGAATTTAAACAATGTGTTTCCGTTTGTGTTCCGGGATAGGCAATTCCAATATTCATGACGGCTATTCAAGTCACCGATAATAAGGGTATTGTTATCCCTAGAAAGTTTTCTGAGACAATTGTGTGTCAGTTTGTTTGACGGACTGTTATAGACTGCAATAATAGATAAGCCATTAGACAGTTTTATACCTACGTTTTCTATTGTGCAGTTTACTTTTGGAAGGCGGGCGAAGGAAATGCCCTTTTTAACTAACAAAGCTACCCCCCCAGCGAAAGCATTGTTTTCGCTTTGTCGATCCATTCTGAGAACCTGAAATCCATTCAGGTAGAATTTATGAGTGTCTACAAGTCGAGTTTCATTGAGGATCATAATATGAATATTATGTTCAAGAATGAAATTCGCCAATTCGGCACACTTGTAAAGAATACCGTTTGCATTCCAGGTTGCCAGATTGAATTTAGTAACCATTAGAATTCATAAGAAAGTGAAATACGAGCATTTTGCGTTCTGATTGATCGTTAGTTTTGCTCAATTTAAAATTCAATTCTTTAATGGACTCTAATAACGACTTTAAATTAACGGAATTATTTAATTTATGGAACTCATCTTTTAATTCAGCGAATGTTCCTTGTGGGCTCTCGTTGTCGGTTGGTTGTTGTCTGGGTTCGTTCGTTGGTCCTTTTTTCTTTTCTTCCGCCTGCTTTTTCCTTATCTCCCATATGTTTGTTTTTGGAATGGGTGCTTCGACGAATTTCGGTTCCGGCTTCTTTTTCTGTACCAATTTGTTTTTTTTCTTTCCAGCGCCATTAAATAGGTTGGGCACCCTTTGTGGTTCGCTGGGTGATTGCCTTGGCAATTTGAACATTTTGCCGGAGCGGATCTTTCTAAGACGCAATCCCTCGTTGCGTGCTTTCCGGCGCATTTTAGACATGTTATTTGTCTAAAAACAGTTCGACGTCGCGTGTGCCCAAGCTTGACATTTTCGGCATTGGGCTAATTCCCTCGAACTATGGTGTCTTTCCCAGCGTATTTTAGTGTATAATATGATGGGTACCTTTTCTGTGATCGTCCTTAAAGTCACGGTGCTGTCCGTGACAATTAAGTAGGAAGGTGAGAACGTCCCCTTCATCCTAAATACGTTTTTTACTGGTATTTTGGCTTCCACAAGTTCAATTTTTATTTCTTCACATTCAGGTTCCATTTGTAACCCCTTCAGAACAAATGCATGTGTTTTATTATCTTTGGAGGTATAGGTGTGGAACTCTTGTCCCCCTGTCCTTAAAATATTGGACTAATTTCCAATAATCCGCGATTTGATCGCAGTATATATTCGAGTTATTGTTTCCATATTTAATATAAAATTTTCCATTTATCTTGTCCTTGATGGTTTTAGTAATATCTTTATGTTTATTGAAAACTCCTCTAATTACTAGTGGCGGAGGTCTTTTGGTTTAGAATTTGTAATAGACTTACTTTGGTTTTCGCTGTCTTTAGGCATTACATCTTTCTCAAGAATGTCGAATCTATTTTTAATAACCACGGGATGGGGTCTCTTCTTGTTTCTTTTCAGTGCACTTGTTGTAGGGTGCGTGAATGAGGGGTTTTTCACTGTCGTTTGTTTTTCCTCTTCTAGAGTTAGTGGAACCTCTATAAGAAATAGAATCGCAGTCGCTAATTATTCCAGTATCCATTATTTCGTCAGATTGCTGTATCATATCTTCCCTAACTTTATTCGTTTATCTTCTATTTCGTCTTCGTTTGAGTTTTCAGAATGTGGCCTTTTTGGGGCATTATCGTTTATTACACTAATTTTGTCACTATTTTGTTTGTTATTTTATTCGATCCGAAAATCAAATAAATAACTTTGCACTAAACAGTTTATATTCACTTAACAGTTTATATTCACTAAGCTACCGGTCACTTAACACTTAACACTTCGGAGCGGAGCTCAGGTAGACACGTCCGTACCCTACGACCGACTTCGGTAACTTCGGTGATCTGACGAGAAACCGGTATTTTCAGCGTGGTACGGCCGTAATCGACGAAATAAGGAAATTTTCCATTAGAACCGAAATCTAAATGACGCCGTTCCTTCAGTTGAGGAAATTTCGAAATCGCCCATATTCCATGCCCGTTCGTGCGACTGATGGAATCTATTCTGCCTAGTTAGAATCGTAGACCGGATAGGTAGTTAGGTTAATAGATTGGGTGGGTAACCTATAGAAAAATTCCAGATCGAGCTGTTTGTTATCTGTATTCTGGAAATGAGAAAACGTACCGGTTGTGAGTTTTTTCAGTACTCTGCTCGTTGATGAACGGTAATATTCTCTTATTTTTCCGTCAATTCCGTATAACTGACGAATCGGTATCGAATTTCGATCGTCCGAAATGTCCAGGAATAATCGATAACTCGAAAACCGTCAGAGATAGATAAGAGGTAATGGGCGTAATTCGATCGATTCAATTTTTCACCGAAAATCGCGAGAATAGTAGAGGTGTTGGGGAAATTCGGTATCGACGCACGCATTTTCATCTTCGCGCCGTTTTCGAATCGTAGTTTTCAGTTATGAATAGCGGTCAAAAAAAAATCAAATATCCATTCAACACGCCGGCCGTCGTCGTCCGGACGGATAAACACGAGCGCTATAGGCGTGGCCTGATGCCGCAGCTCGCGCGTCTCAAAAGAGTAGGTAGATCCGGGGCGGAAGCATTGAATTATACATTGGATTATTGCAGCTCGAACCACTCGAGCCGTACGGTACAGTGCTCAGGTAGAAACCATAGTGAGTCAGTAAATAGTGTGAAAGTTTTTGTGAATGTGGCGTCCAGGTAGTAATCGTTGGTGCCAAAAGTGAAAGAAAAAAGACTTACAGTGAAAGTGAGAAAAGCTAGAATAATATCATTCACAGACGGCGCTGTTCCAAACACCCGCGTCGTCGAAAATATCATAAAGAATTTATCAAAAATGGATAATTCTTCCGAGTTAAATGTCAATGGCTTCATTTCTCCACGCCATACGTGCAAATCACCCAAAGCGAAAGCTATAAAATTAACACCAACCTCAAATACATTTGGAACTCTAAGTGAAGAGAATAATCCCATGGACACCTCAGAAGAAACAAGACCCATCACTCCTAATAAGACCGCATCAGGAAAAAAACAGACACCAATAATAATAACAGGTAAAATCGAAGACTACGGCAAGTTTCACAAACAATTAAAGAACATTATGAAGCAAAAATTCTATTCAAATTACACCAGAAACAATGTAAAAATCACCACAACGGACCCAACGGATCGAAAAGCCCTATTAGAGGCCCTTACAAAGATTAATATGGAATTCTACACTTATACGCCCAAGGATGAATCCACGAAAAAAATTGTATTAAAAGCAGCTTGTTTTATGACAGAAAAGGAAATTTCAGACCAAATAGCCACGCATGGAAATATAAATCAAGCTGACTTCCAATGCATCAAACTAAAAGGTAAGAGCCCAATGGCACATTCATTTCTGGTCACAGTTCCAAAAAACAAAAACCTACAAGAATTCAAAAAAATTCAAGAGATAGACCATGTTAAAATACAGTGGCAGAATTACATTAAAAAAACCAAAATCTCGCAATGCTACCGATGTCAGAACTTTGGCCACGGCTCAAAAAATTGCAACCTAAAACCTCGATGTGTAAAATGCATCGGCAACCACATGACGAACGAATGTCCAATTAAGACACGTAACAGCGCCCCAGTGCAATGTACGAATTGTCACGGACCTCATACCGCCAACTATTCAGAATGCCCTGCATTACTGAAATATTTGACGGAAACGAAGAAAACGACCACGAACAGTCCAAAGACTTTCACATCCTCTCTAATAAATGAAAACATGTCATACACGGATGCCCTCAAAGGACGGACCCGACCACAACCTAAAACAGAAGACACACAAAGCTCACCAATGGACGATTTCCAAACACTACAAAATGAAATCAAAGAGCTAAATTCAGTCTGTAATCTCACAGAAATGATAAAAATAGTGAGAGAAATGAAAATGTTAATGTCCAAAGCAACATCAACCATGGAAAAATTAATAATCCTTCAAAACCTCAATGACAAATACAACTTATAAAGAGTTGAAACTGTTGTCATGGAATTCCAACGGAATTATAAACAATATAGATGAATTAGAGATTTTATGTAAAGACTTAAAAACAGACATAATCTGTATCCAAGAAACAAAAATCAACAAAAGAACTCCACCCAAAATTCAAAACTACAATTCTTTCAACAAACCAAAAACCCAACATGGAGGCCTAATTACCTACTACAAAAACCATCTTGAACCATTCGAAATAACTACAGACACGACCCATGCTGAAACGCTTGCAATAAAACTCAACGACATTATAATAGTTATGTGTTTTTGGTTTGAGACCTTTGTTATCGATAACTAATTCACTTAACAGGGTTGAAGGTCAGGATTGTTGGAATAAAAACCAATTCTCAGACCATTGCCGACATGTTTCGATTTTATTCTAAAATCTTCTTCAGGGCTCTAAAATGAATTACAAGATTGTTTAATTAATAACATCTATAAATACAATGTGTTGGAACATGCAATGAGACAATACATCAGTACAACAAATGAATAAAAATCACATTGATATCTGTATATTACAATGCGTAGATAAATTCCAAATTGAAAATACGAAAATTGACAAAAACATCGAATATAATTCAGCTCAGTATACAGGCATTTGCTTTAAAATTAACAAGGGGGGAAATAGCTACTTACAGTCTTTTTGTGGTTTTCTAGTCAAAATCATGAAAGTCATGAAATACACAACACTCTTGGACAACATCTAACGAGAATTTAACCTAAAAATGGATATATCGGAAACAGAGAACTGTGACCACAGACATGCCACAAGTAGAATTTAAGTGTGTCTTGATCTACTGAAATGACATTGACATTCAATATTAATAATTCGTTCAAGTTATTTTTTTCTTTTATTTTGTTGATAAGATAGTAATAGGCTGTATTCAAACCCTCAATATCTGTTCTTCTGTTAATGGATTTTTCATCCTGTTTTATAGAGATCATCTCATGTAGTAACCTCTTTTTAAAATTTTTGGTGTCCTAATATTTTAATTGAGTCGATGTTAAAATCAAAAGAATGGAGTGTATTCGACACATGTTCTGCCAAAGCGGTGTTGTTGTCTTTCTTCTTTTTAAAGGGTTGAACATGTTGAGGAATCTCTTTCATGCTCTGAGATTCTGTCCTTGAGATACCGACTTGTTTGTCCTACATATGTAGACTGACAATCCTTGCAACAAATTTTGTAGATCACATTACTCAATAATTCTCTTTGAGTTGTACCTTTTATTCTTGTGAAAAGCTTTCTGTTGGTGTTTTCAGATCGAAAAGCTACGTCGACACCAAGCGACAAAATATTTCTTCTTATCTGCTCAGATAAACTTTCAACGTAAGTCAGGGCGTAAAATTTTTTGTTTTCAATCATATTGTCTTCTTGAATTTGTTCTCGACTTTCTCTGTAAATAATTTTTCTATGATTTTGGTGGATAATCATTTTTCTGTAAAATAGCTTTTATTTGGTTTAAGTTATCTTGGTGAAATTCAGGAGAGGACAGTTTCAGAGCTCTATTTTTCAAATTATTGATAATGTTAATTTTTTGTGTGATGGTGTGCTTTGAATTAAAATTCAAAACTCTGCCTGAAAAGTCGGTTTTCGATACCAATTATATTTTATTTCATTGCATTGCCTTATCAGCAAAACGTCGAGAAAAGGTAAAGTGTTTTCTTGTGATTCGACTTCAATGGTGAATTTCAACTTTGGATGTACGCTGTTAAACACTGTCATGGTCTCTTCCATTTTATCGCCCGGTATCGACGTGCAGATATCGTCCACGTATCTCTTAAAAATAGGTACGCAGAAAGAAAGTCGACCCAGAGCAATCTTCTGAACCTCCACCATAACGATGTCAGCCACCACAGGAGCAAGACAGTTTCCCATCCCCAGTCAAAAATCTGTTTATAGTATTTGCCGTTAAAGACGAAAAACTGTTTTCAACGCAGAAATTAAAAACTGTAAGAAGTCTTGAATTGTTAGGGTTGTATGTGGCTCAATTTGACTCCATTTTCTCTCTATCAACTTAATGGCAAGATCAACAGGTATATTTGTGTAGAGAGATGTTACATCCAAAGAAACAAGGACATAGTTATCAGGGAGGACTATATTCTTTATACTATCTATGAATTCGAAAGAGTTACGCCCTGACTTACGTTGAAAGTTTATCTGAGCAGATAAGAAGAAATATTTTGTCGCTTGGTGTCGACGTAGCTTTTCGATCTGAAAACACCAACAGAAAGCTTTTCACAAGAATAAAAGGTACAACTCAAAGAGAATTATTGAGTAATGTGATCTACAAAATTTGTTGCAAGGATTGTCAGTCTACATATGTAGGACAAACAAGTCGGTATCTCAAGGACAGAATCTCAGAGCATGAAAGAGATTCCCTCAACATGTTCAACCCTTTAAAAAAGAAGAAAGACAACAACACCGCTTTGGCAGAACATGTGTCGAATACACTCCATTCTTTTGATTTTAACATCGACTCAATTAAAATATTAGGACACCAAAAAATTTTAAAAAAGAGGTTACTACATGAGATGATCTCTATAAAACAGGATGAAAAATCCATTAACAGAAGAACAGATATTGAGGGTTTGAATACAGCCTATTACTATCTTATCAACAAAATAAAAAAAAAAAATAACTTGAACGAATTATTAATATTGAATGTCAATGTCATTTCAGTAGATCAAGACACACTTAAATTCTACTTGTGGCATGTCTGTGGTCACAGTTCTCTGTTTCCGATATATCCATTTTTAGGTTAAATTCTCGTTTGATGTTGTCCAAGAGTGTTGTGTATTTCATGACTTTCATGATTTTGACTAGAAAACCACAAAAAAGACTGTAAGTAGCTATTTCCCCCTTGTTAATTTTAAAACAAATGCCTGTATACTTAGCTGAATTATATTCGATGTTTTTGTCAATTTTCGTATTTTCAATTTGGAATTTATCTACGCATTGTAATATACAGATATCAATGTGATTTTTATTCATTTGTTGTACTGATGTATTGTCTCATTGCATGTTCCAACACATTGTATTTATAGATGTTATTAATTAAACAATCTTGTAATTCATTTTAGAGCCCTGAAGAAGATTTTAGAATAAAATCGAAACATGTCGGCAATGGTCTGAGAATTGGTTTTTATTCCAACAATCCTGACCTTCAACCCTGTTAAGTGAATTAGTTATCGATAACAAAGGTCTCAAACCAAAAACACATTCTTTCTACTTGTGTATGAGACAAGTATTTCATGCCAGTTTTCCATAGTTAAAATAATGGGATTATGGTCAGACGAAAGAACACATTCTGTGTATATTTCACAGGGTTGTAATATATTTTTTATTACGAAAACGTCTAAAGTATCAGGTCTACCACTACCAAAATAGGTTGGTTGTAGAGTTCCTAGTACTTTGAGGTTATTTTTGGTTGAATTATTCGCCAGAGTTCGTCCTCTACTATTGGTAATTCTGGAATTCCATTGAGGGTGTTTAGCGTTCAAGTCTCCGCCAAGGATAATTTTGGAGTTTCCAGAAAATATTGAATTTAGATCTGACTCTAAAAGTGGTTTGCTGGGGGAATTGTAAGCAGCTATTAGTAATATAGATGTTTGATCTGACATGAAGATTTCAACTGTTGTATTTTCTAAATTTTGTGTAATGAAATTGTTTTTTCTACGGTGATTTAGGCAATTTCTAATCATTATAGCTGTGCCACCATTTCTACCTGAAAGTCTATCGGTTCTGTATATTATATAATTTGGTATTGAAAAATGGTCACAAGGTTTAAGCCAGGATTCATTTAGAAGTATAACATCGAAATTTTCACGAAAAATGTAGTCTTTGAACTCTTCTTTTTTATTTCTAATGGAATTTGCATTTAAAGCAAGGATCTTTAAAGAACTCGGCTTATTTTTACTGGCCATTAAGTGATTCTGCTATTTTTGTGAGGAGCATTGTAACTGTTCCTAGCATCTCCGTTATATTGTTTGATGGAGGATTGCTACCAGATTTGGTAATTGAAGAATAGGAAACTCCGTTTGTTGTCAGATTGCTGGTAAATATTCTGGGAATTTTGATATTTGATTCAGGGTTGGAAGTTGTATTTGATTGGTGTTTTGGACAGCCTTTATAATTTGCTGGGTGATTTTGACCACAGTTAGTACATGTCGCTTCAGTTTTTGAATCTTTTTTGCATTCAAATGACCAATGATTGTCTGTGCATTTGACACATCTTGGTGTCATGTTACATGTAGTTTGTGTATGTCCAAAATTTTGACAACGATGACATTGTTTTATCGTATGGTTTGTTTTTTGGGGTTCAACTTTAATTTTGAAAGAATTGACGAATTGAATGTTATATATCTCTTTGTTTTTTTCTGTACGAGCTAGTTTCACAAGCACCATAGGGTATGGGTACTTATTACCTTCTGATTTTTTACATACGGTTGATTTCAATAGGTTCGAGTCCATAATTCTTATGCAACGCCCACGCTCTCTTCAGTTTCGTGCGAGGGAATTCCCCTCAGTACAACTCGTAGAGTTTTGTCTTCAGGTAACGTGTAGGTGAAGAAATCTTGTTTGTGTTCTTCTAAGCCTTTGGTTAGTTTACGATGATCATCTGATGTTTCTGTGAAAATTTGGATATAATCTTTTTTTTCTGTTGCAAATTTAATTTTGATGTCCCTTTTCGAAGCTAATTCTGAAATGGCTGGATAGGATAGTTTATTTTTTATTTTTATAGGAGGAATTTTTGTTGGGATTTTTGGCTGGGAGCTGGATCTGATCAGGTAAGGAATTTTGGGAACTGAGGGCTGGGAATTGGATATTCTCAGGAGTGTTTTGGGATGTTATGTCATCACTTACCATTGAGATATCCTCGCAGTCGTCCGTAAGAGCATCGAAACGATTCTCTGTCAAAACAGGATTACTTACGTTCTTTTTGTTGCGAATTTTTATCTGTTTTGGGGGCCTCGGAGTAGTGGAATTACCTTCTGCACGGCTCGCACCGAATCTACTAATACATAGACAATCGGACTGCGCCAATACGAACGCTTCGTTTCGATCGCCATCGGGGCGTGGTCTGTAAGCTTCCACCGCCGAGGACAGCGATCGATTCTAACGTGTACTTTCTCATTTCTCTACGCCGACCGATAATTTGAGAAATCTAACAACGTTCAGTAAGTTATGAGAGAAAAAACGAAAAAAATTTTATTATTGTCTTGTTGTTATTGCGTACCTCTATAGAAGCCATGAGGATGCATCGAATAAGAATGCGAAATATATATACATATATTTCTTCCGGTAAGCTCCGGCCTCGGATGTTATTATTGATGATGAAGTGTGAAATGGAACAATTCACGGGAACCGCGAAAAATTTTCGACCGACATTATTTCGACAGCCGTTCGAATCAATTCATTATGGAAAGAACGAAAAAACATAATTCATCGATTACGATTTTGCTCTGAAGAAATAAAAAATTTAGAAAGCACTTGCGAGTAAATATTCGAACCGTAACAAATCTATAAGCACTCTGATCACGTGAACAATAGTCTTTTCCCGTACTATGGAACCAAGTGACGCAAATATGAACGCATAATGAAGGAACATACCTATATCTCAAATTAAAAATAACCGTTCATAATTTCCCCAAGTTTTCCATTTTCCTAAAAACTCACGTCGGTGCTTTCCGAATTTTGACAACGTATATTATTTCAGCCATCGAGATTGAATTCTATATCTATGATTTCCCGTTATGGAAAATTTCGATTAATATTACGCCAACTGACACTGATTAAGGAGCCCGGCATTTGTCGATCGAATATCGATCTGTGATGGCCATCGTACGAAGAAAATCATCGGGACGTATGTCCTTTCTCTTATCTCTCGAGTAAATTAAAAAAAAAAAAAATGATGATATCTTTAGATGGAAAATAGCGACGGCGATGAAATTTGAGTATTAGTAGGATATCGATCACCTCAATATATTCACGAATTTTTATCGAAATCCAAAAAACATCTTATGAGATAGTGCGGATTGAAAAATTTTTTTTTGGGAATTCCTTAAAAATTTTCTAGCCTGACGATTTCTGCAAAATTTTGCGAGTCGTTTTGTTGGAACCTCCCTCAACAATATTTCAAGTATCAACTTGATCGGATGGATATTCTAGTAGTTATTGAGGAAACAAAATTTCAGAAGCTCATAACTACTGGACCATCCGACGGATTTCGCCCAATAACGAACTTAACCGAGATATTCGGACAATTAACCTATTCTGAAAATTTGAAAACTCTAGCTGATCTCTTTTGGATGCTAGAGAGGATACGGCCGGCCGGTCGGCCGGACAGACTCAACTTTCGCCGCGGTTTCTTCATCAGGGAGTCGAACCCAATCGATTGAGACCATTTTCAGCTCGATATTCCAAAATTACAGACATTCGGGCAAAATGATAGGCACTCCGTTCGGGTGAACAAGAGCGCCAAAAATCATCGATGAATATTTGAAAACTTCGAATGGGATGACGGCTGGCTTCGAAATTTTCTAGGCCGAATGTGTCAATTAAGCTGTCGGGGTCGGGGTCTAAACCAAATTTCAGATGGTCATAATTAACTGCTGAACTATTCGGCCCTGATGAAGAGAGATAGAATCACGTACATACATATGTGCTTCATAACGATGAATAAATAATATGTTAAGGCTCAGAATTCGAATTATTCATTCGAAATTTCATTTTATAGTAAACTTCGATTCGACTCTTATTCACAGATACCTAAACATATATCAAGATCAATTCTTTTAACAGTTCCTAGTTTCGAGAAAAATTTATAGATGTCGACACCGTTAATTTGAAATTATTAATTATTCTATTCAATAAACTGATTTCCAGTAATCCAGATGTTCGAGTATCTTTCTTCCATATTGAGAATTTCAAAGAATACTATACAGTATTCTGATATTTGCTGATAATTTTCGTGTTCAATCCTTTTAGATTTTATTTCGTATATCTTTTGGAGTCGATAATAATCAATTTGACCGGAAAGATTTCTGAACTGAGCATTGTTCACCTTGAAAATGATTTGGAGTATTTTGTATGTTATCAAGTACGTCTTTTTCATCTGTCATCGCGCAATAAACACCTCATCACGTTTTTTCTGAATTTTCTCAAACCGTATTGTCAGTAGAAATAAGTTAAAAATTACCATTCCATCCAATTTCAGGTGGTTCAACTTATCATTTTTTTTTATTGTCGGAATCTTAGCAACCTGGTATTGTTGTAAGTAAAGCATCGATTTCGCGAATAAATAGTATAATAGAAACTTGAGTTTAGGCCGTTACTAGGTTCACTAGAGAGGGAAAATAAACCCCACCTGAATTTTAAAGAATACGTTTTCAACGTAGCGTTTTGAATTACCGATATCTTTTCAATATCATAGCCTGGAAAACACGTCTCGAATCGATCGATCGGTTTTATTATCGTTATCGCATCATTATTATTATCATCATCATCATCATCATCATCATATCGAAGAATACCGTCGTTATGAGAGAAGGTAAAACCCATATGAAATATTATATTTGCCGGCCCTGAAAAGGGCCAATTTAGCTAGCATTCCCCCGATCCTTCTTCTTCCTAATCAGCAGGACGTGGTTTTCACTTCTTCTTCTTGGGCGACGCGGCCTTTTTGGTAGCGGCGGCGGCGGCGGAGGATTTTACAGTTTTCGGCTTAGGTACCTTGGGTTTCTTGGCCGGAGATTTGGCGATCTTCTTCGCCTTAGACGGCGACTTGGGAGCTTTGGGTTTTTTCTCGTTCGCGGCGGCGGCCTTCTTAGGTTTAGCCGCAACAGCAGCGGACGACGATTTCGTTTTGGCGGCGGCCGTCTTCCTCTTGGTCGCAGCGGTGGCGGCGGCGGTCGCCCCCGTCTTGACGGCTTTCTTCTTCGGCACTTTTTTCTGCGCGGACGCCGCGGCGCCGGAGGCGGCCGCGGCCAGTTTGAAGGAACCGGACGCTCCTTTACCTTTGGTCTGGATCAGGGATCCCGACTCGACGGCCGATTTCAGATATTTCCTGATGAAGGGCGCCATCTTTTCCGAATCCACCTTGTAGTTGGAACCGATATATTTCTTGATCGCCTGTAACGAGGAACCGCTCCTCTCTTTAAGACCTTTGATGGCGTTGTTGACCATATCGGAGGTCGGGGGATGGCTCGGCTTGCCGGACTTGGACTTGTTCTTCTTCTCGCTCGACGTCGTCGTCGTCTTCTTCTTCGAGGCCTTGCCGCCGGGAGACGCGGGGGTAGCCGCCCCCGTCTGCTGTTGAACATCGATATCGGACATGATAATTATCGATATTATTAATTAGGTATATATATATATATATATATATATATATATATATATATATATTATATCGTATACAAACTGAAATTAGACTTTAGTCTATCTCATCGGTAATGCCGTACGGAGTTTACGGCATATTGACCGTTCGGACGGCTCGAACGTAGAGACCGCCGTACGACGGATCGTTCCGGTTAATCGATCGCGATCGAACGTCGAGAGGGCGGGAGGCCGCCCCCGGAGGACGGTTCGATCCCCGAGATCGCCCGTCGGACGGTGAACGACGGCCCGGCCTCCCCGGATCCGGAACGGTCGTCGAAATTCCCGACGGAGCCGGCCACCCGCGATCTTCGCGCGGCCCTTTCGATTCCGGTCGATCGTTCGTCCGGGTACGCTTCGAAAGTATACCGTGCGATCGATACGTGGCGAAGTCCACTAGAGCCCCTCGACTCCCGTCCCCTCGTCTCGCGTATATCCGAGACGGAGGACCTTCTTATCGAAGTCGGAATTCGCAACGTTCCGGGTCGTCGCGACGAACGCGAAAAAAACACGGAGAACCTCGTCCGGAAGCCTCGAGCGACGCGAAATTACGAACGCCGAAAGGTTATACGATTATTCGAACGTTCGACAGCTCGCACGTGAGCTCGGACGAGTCTCGATGCTGTTGTGAAACATCGAGGCCTCTATCTATATTCCCTTACGGAAGATTTCATATATTATTCGGAACAGTTCGAAACGTCCGAATATAGCGGTTCCTGAGGTCCCGTTTCCTCCATAACTCCTAAAATATCCTACATAGAAGATAACGGACGTAATAAGTTGGTATATATTCGAATTGGGTTGAAACTGTCGTGCCCCCCCAGATGCTACAACCACTTGTCCGAAGTCGAAACTGTGCTTTCGCGGACGTTATCGATCGATGATCGTTCGTAAAATCGAAAGGGATGCAGAATGCCTTCTTCGCATATTATACGTGTTCGAAATTGAATTATTATATCGATCGGAACGTTTCATTCGAGGAGTTACGAGGCTCGGAAAACTCACCCAACGAAAACTGCCGAGTGGTCGCTTGTTATCGATCTGACAAATGGCAAATGTTCGCCGTACCTCAGTACGGTACTTCCTTTTTGCTATTTTTTCTCTTCGGCTCGATAATATTCAAATTACGTAAAGCCTCACGGACTGACCGGTTAGTAACCTGTTATCGATCGCGTGACAAATATGAATCGTGAAAATCTTTGTGGTCCTGATAAGGACCGATTGCAGATGTTCGATAGTCAGTTGACAACGATGATCTAACCTCCGAAACCGTACAGGGTGCGTCCTTGACGTTTCAGGGCGTATACGACATCCATTGCGGTAACGGTTTTCCTTTTGGCGTGTTCGGTATAGGTTACGGCGTCCCTGATGACGTTCTCGAGGAATACCTTCAACACACCGCGAGTTTCCTCGTAGATGAGACCGGATATACGTTTCACGCCTCCACGCCTCGCCAATCTTCTGATGGCCGGTTTGGTGATACCCTGGATGTTATCGCGCAACACCTTCCTGTGACGCTTCGCGCCCCCCTTTCCTAATCCTTTACCGCCTTTGCCTCTGCCAGTCATCTTCGTTTATTCCTTCGGTCGGTCCGGGAACTGAATGATGCGGAGCCGTCCGTCGAACGCCGTATTTATAAACGCTCCTTGTCCCCCCCTAGGTTCCGTAGCGACCAATCGAACGAGACGCTGCGCGATCTCACCCTCCGCAGAAGGTATAAGTATACGTGAACCACGTATAACGGTCCGTTATTATATCCTACTAGGACGTTGATACGGACGGCTGACAGACGAGATCATGGCACGTACCAAGCAGACCGCGAGAAAGTCGACCGGCGGCAAGGCTCCCCGTAAACAGTTGGCAACGAAAGCCGCCCGCAAGAGCGCACCGGCAACCGGAGGAGTGAAGAAACCTCATCGTTACCGTCCAGGAACGGTGGCTCTCCGTGAAATCCGTCGTTATCAGAAGAGTACCGAGTTGCTCATCCGCAAGCTGCCCTTCCAGAGGTTGGTTCGTGAGATCGCTCAAGATTTCAAGACGGACCTCCGTTTCCAGAGTTCCGCCGTCATGGCCCTCCAGGAAGCCAGCGAAGCGTATCTCGTCGGTCTTTTCGAGGACACCAACCTGTGCGCCATCCACGCCAAAGGTGTCACGATCATGCCCAAGGACATACAACTCGCCAGACGCATCAGAGGCGAACGCGCCTAAGCGTGCTCTCTCTATTGCGACGAGAACTCCAATAGAAAAAATCAAAAACGGTTCTTATCAGAACCACAATTTACTTTACGTTCATGTGGGTTGCAGCGATCATCGGCCTGACTATTTATTATCATCGAGATGTCGTTTTTTTTTCGCTAAAATATATCATCTTGTTGTCGTATATTTGCGATTTACAGTTTCGTGAATGTAATTTTAATCTCTATCGATGACGGTAAAAAATACGTTCGATCGGCATATTAGAATTTCACCTACCGTCCTCCAAACCTCCTCAAATTCAAGGACTTCTGAGTAGAAGGCAAACGGTGGAAAAACTCGAACACCTCGATATATTTTCGGGTGATGGGGGTTGGTGGTCTGCCGGGGTGCGTTCGAATTCGAAAGTTCTATAATCAGGGAAAATCGTCAAATTTCATTTAGTTGCGGAAATGGCGATATTTCTTCGAACGTTCGAAATTTCATTTCGGAATTTGGCGTCGACCTGAATAATATCCCAACTCACGAAATTTTCCTGTTGTTCCCGTTATCGGATCGGACGGATTGGTTATATTTTTCAGAGCGATAAAAACGTACCAGAAAAATATCTCTCGATTCATTTCCGTACGTGATACGTGATTTAAAGTCATCTCTACGTCTTCTATGATTCGATTCCATCGATGGAAAAACCACCATTCGAGTTAGCGCTTATAACAAAGAGTGGGCGTTCCTAAAATGTTTTGCGATAGATTTGTTCTTTTCTCTTTCCTTTTGGGATGATCTGAAATTCGATGAACGCATAAACCGAACAACGTACGGTAGGGCAGCAGCTACGACGATTCAGGTAAAACAAGAATAAAAAAAAAGAATATATATAATTAAAAAGAAAAAGGTTACGGCACGCGGTGTTCCCAAGCGGTCACCCATCCAAGTACTAACCGCGCCCGACGCTGCTTGACTTCGGTGATCAAATCAAATCAAATCAAATATAAGTTTATTTACAGTTATGGTAAGTTACAAGGTTAATGTGTTTGATAAGCAATATATATATATACATAATGGATCCTATTTCTACAATATCTTCCATCCTTTCAGTGTTGATGTCTTATGACTGGTAATTGTGTGGAATATGAATTTTATTAGTATTATCGTTATTCTCATTTATCGTTTGTTGAACAGGAAAATAAAAACAAAAACCTGCTTTTAATAATGGACAGGTCGGGAATATATACAATATATACAATGAATTTACAGTATTTACAATGTTTGAATTGAATCAAATTTTCTTTGTTGTTTCACAATAAGGGTCGGTCGAACTCCATTTGCTTGGCACCTTTGGACACTCCCACAGTATGGCTTCT
Organism: Micraspis discolor; assembly: GCA_030674115.1. Classification (NCBI taxonomy): domain Eukaryota; kingdom Metazoa; phylum Arthropoda; class Insecta; order Coleoptera; family Coccinellidae; genus Micraspis; species Micraspis discolor. The sequence continues at coordinate 53,152 of JARTUT010002232.1, read as the reverse complement.
TCCAATGGAACTCGTGGGCCTCACCCCGCCATCAGTCAGGTCAACCGGAAGAGCGTCCTAATGGTCCCATTCGCCATGACAGTTCGATCGTCGATTATTGCTTCTCAACTTCTTGGAATCAGCTTCAATCTGTAAAGTACAAGTGCCTTTAATTTCGGTTTGATGCGGGAATTTGGAATATAGGAAGGAATTGATAGGGAAGGGGTGGGGATAATAGTTGTCGATATTATTATATCTAACGGTTGTGATCTGTTTTATTAGTTTGTTCGAATGACTTCGGGTACTTCGGTAGAGCTTATCTGAGATATTATCGATAAATTGCCTAATAGGAGGTATCTCAGCTTTTTCGTGAAGTTCGGATAGTCTAGTAAATAATTTGCCGTCTGTGATAAGTCTTAATAATTTGTTCTGTGTATATTGTATTATTCTTAGGGGATGTGGTTTCAGGTGACAATATGTCGGAGCTGCATATGTGAGAATGGGTCGGATGATAGATGTGTAAATTAATCTACGGTTTTTCTGGCTGAATTTAGGATTTCGGAGTAATGATTCAAGTTTCGTTTTTGCTAGATTAGCTTTATCTATTTGTTTTCTGATGTGTTCGTGAAAATTTAGTCTGCTATCTAGTTGGACACCTAAGTATCTAACCGATGATTTAGGTGTGATTTCTTGGTTTTTTATTTTTATTTTGTTTTCTATGGTTTTATCATTCACTCTTCTACTGAATACAATTTGTTCAACTTTACTTTCGTTTAATTTAATTTTCCATTTCTCGAAATATTTTTCGAGAACTTGGAGGTGATTTTTTAGTACATTGTTAGCCTGTTCGGCGCAGTCGGAATGTGCATATACTGCAGTATCGTCTGCGAATAAGGCGAGGTTAGTATTTTCTTGTTCGGGGATGTCCTGTACATAGAAATTGAATAATCTAGGTCCGAGGACGGATCCTTGAACGATACCTGCGGGGATGTTTTGGGGTGTTGAGTAGTTGTTGCCTATTTTTACAGAGAAATTTCTGTTTTTGAGGTATGAATTTATGATCTTAATGAGATATGTAGGTAATTTGAGTGCTATGAGTTTATATATTAGTCCCTCGATCCAGACTTTGTCGAAGGCTTTTTCAATGTCAAGGAGGATCATGACGGTGTGTTTTTTAGCTTTGAAATTGTTTATTATATCAACAACTACTCTACACGCCTGTTGCATGGCACTGTGTTTTTCTTTGAATCCGAACTGATTATCGTCTTTTATGTTCAATTTTTTTGCTTCTGAATTCAGTCTCCGAAGCACTATTCTTTCCGCAATTTTGCTGATGTTAGACAACAAGCTTATTGGTCGGTAGCTTCCCGGGAGGGCGCTATTTTTTCCCGGTTTTGTCACTGGGGCTACCACTGCCGTTTTCCAGGAGGACGGCCAGTGTTGGAGATTTATTGCGGCATTTATTATATAATTCAGTTGAACTACTGCCTTTTGAGATAAATTTTTGATAAGCCTGTTGTCTATTTCATCAATGCCTGGTGTTTTATTATTTTTCAGGTTTTTTATGATTTCCCTTAGTTCTGCCGGGTTGGTGTAAGCGTGTGGTGGAGTTTTCTCGCTTATACTGTTTTCCAAGAAGTAGTGGACCGTCCTTCGGATGTCCCCTTGTTCCTGGTTATCGGTTTGGGGGATAACGTGGGATTCGGCGAACGTTTCCGCTAGCAGTTCAGCTTTGTCCGCGTCTGACGTGTAGTCAGTGTTGCCTACCGTCAGTGTTGGTATCTTTTTGCGGTTATCCTGTAGCTTCTTGGTTAATTTCCACAGGGAACCGTCCTGAGGTTTGATTCTGGATAATTTCCGTTCCCATTCCTCGTTACGGTGTTTTTCCAGGGAATAGTTAATCTCTGACGTCAAATGTCTGAGAAGTTCCCTGTCCGCTGGAGTACGATTTATTTGCCACCTCTTTCTTATCCTGTTTTTGTATTTTATTGTGTTGGTGATATGGGGTGGTATTCTTTCATCTTTCCTTTGTGGAGTGAATGTAGGCGTGCATTTGTTTCTGGCGGATAATAGTGCCTCGGAAAATGATTTCATTTCTGCTTCTAATGATTCGATGGAGTTAATGTTGTTTTTTATTTTGATTTTTTTGTCAAGTATTGTACGAAACTCACTCCAGTTGGTAGCACCATAATCGTATACCAACTTGTTCTGTGTAGTTTCGGTAAAGTCTATATTTAATATGGTTATAATGGGGTCATGGTCTGCAGAGAGTTCACAAAGTGTTTTGATAGGGGTTAGTGCTAAGTTTTTACCAATCATTAAATCTATTGTCGAGGGTGGATTTCCATTAGTGGGGTAATGGGTTGGTCTATCGGGTATGAATAATTTACAATCAGTGTCGGATTCAAGGAATCTTTGTAAAGTTAAACCATTTGTATTCCGTGAAAGACAATTCCATAGTTCATGGCGACAGTTAAAGTCCCCTAACAATAATACTTTGTTTCTTCGCGTGAGGTGTCTTAGGCAATTTACCGATAATTTGTTAGATGGACTATTGTAAATACCTGTAATAATTATGTTATTTTCGATTTGAATGCTGATATTTTCTACTGTACAGTTATTTATTGATGGTAGTCTAACGTAATTTATATTGTTATTTATTAGTATAGCTACGCCTCCGTATCCGGAGTCATTAGAACGGTCATGCCTTTCTACCTGGAACCCATCAACGTTAAATAGATCGGAGGATTTAAGCCTGGTTTCATTTAAAATCTGTATATCTATATGGTGTCGGTTAAGAAAGTTTAACATTTCATGGTATCTTCGGATTATACCATTTGCATTCCAGGTAGAAATTCGCATCTTAAAAACAGTCACTGGTATTGTTCATGAATTCGAACATTATCATAAGTTTATCTGAGGGGCTCTTTGCGTTATCTAATCTTTTGTTAAGTGTTTTCAAGGAATTTAAAAATTTGGCAAGATTAATGTGGTTATTTAATTTTGTAAATTCATTTTGAAATTCGAAAAAATATTGGCACTTGTACTTCCCTGATTTGAGCTCGGCTGATTGTTCCTTATGTCTTTTTGTGGAATTGATGACGTCTGGGGGGTTGTTGGAGGTGTTTGGGGGGCTTCTTGGTAATCTCCAGTGGCCCTTTTTTTCGTGAACCATGCGTTATGTTGTGGTGGTGGTGTAGCGATGAATTTCGGAGTCGTGGTGGGTTTGCTGTTGGTTACTGCTGCGGTCCTTTTTCTTTCCAGTAGTGTTTGGTACACTGGGCACTTTGTAGAATTTGCCGGATGGTCGCCTTGGCAGTTGGCACACTTCGCTGGTTCTTCGCGAGGTTTTTGGCAGTCTTTTGTGGAGTGGTTTTGTCCACATTTCAGGCATATGGGTCGTCGATAGCAGTTGGACGTTGCGTGTCCCCAGTTTTGGCAATTTCTACATTGCGTTATTTCTCGACTGGATCTATATCGGTCCCATGATATTTTAGTATAATTTATTGTTCTGATTCTGGTTTGTAGCTGGCCGAGAGTCACTGTGTTATCAGTGATAACTAGGTATATAGGGCTTCTTGTCGCATGCATCTTGTAGATGTTTTTCACTCCTAATTTGTATGCGTCCTTCAGCTCACTTTTTATCTCCTCGATTTGTGGATTTGATTCTAACCCTTTTAGGACAAAGGCGTGGGTTTTTTCCGTTTTTGGCGTATATGTATGGAATTCCTGTTCCCTTTCAAAAAAATGCTTTAAAAGCACGTTATAGTCTTCCTTATTGTCACAGTATACAGAAGAACTGTATTGGGAGTACCTTATCGAGAATTTACCTTTGATTTTTTCTTTAATTGTTTGTGTGATCTTCTTGTGCTCTGCAAATTTTCCCTGATTACTATCGGTGGGGGTTTTTTCGGAGCTAGCAACTTCGTGCTCTTTTCATGTTCAAGGATTACATCGTTATTCAGTAGTTCAAATCGGTTTTTTATTATTACCTTGTGAGGGGGAGGTACACACTGTCTTTTTCCGCCATGTCCCGTTTCCGACGGATGAGTGAATGTTGGATCGTCGAAGGCGATTATTCGAGCAGGTCGTTTTCTTCCACTTCGTGTGGTGGATGTCGTAGATCTTGCGTCTTCATTATCGTTTGTTGATACGCTCACGTTAGAGATAATACTACCATTGGCACTGGTATCCATCTCCATTTTTTCGTTTTGGCGGGAGAGCTCCCGGTTTATTGTTTGTAAGTTCACTGCGTTACTAATTATTGTTTTTCACTCACTTCACTAGCTTTTAAAACGAATATTTGAGTCTATATCTCGGTTTATTTATAACGGTCACTTTTAACGGTTTGGAATTTCCGGTCTATGCATCGGTGCTTAGAAGCAGGTAGTAGGTACGTCCGTTCCCTATGACGAACTTCGGTGATCTGACGAGAAACCGGTATTTTCAGCGTGGTATGGCCGTAATCGACGAAAATAGGTGAATTTTCCATTCGAACCGAAATCTGAATGACGCCGTTCCGTCGGTTGAGGAAATTTCGAAATCGCCCATATCCCACGCCCGTTCGTGCGACTAACGGAATCTATTCTGCCTAGTTAGAATCGTAGACCGGATGGGTAGTTAGGTCAATAGATTGGGTAACGTATGGAAAAATTCCAGATCGAGCTGTTTGTTATCTGTATTCTGGAAATGAGAAAACGTACCGGTTGTGAGTTTTTTTCAGTACTCTGCTCGTTGATGAACGGTAATATTCTCTTATTTTTCCGTCAATTCCGTATAACTGACGGATCGGTATCGAATTTCGATCTTTAATAATATCGAATATATATCGAGCGGAACATAGACATTTTCGTAATCTCGAATATCATCCGAGATGTCTAGGAACTCGAAAACCGTTAGAGATAGATAAGAGGTAATGGGCTTAATTCGATCGATTCAATTTTTCACCGAAAATCGCGAGAATAGTATAGGTGTTGTTGGGAAAATTCGGTATCGACGCCCGCATTTTCATCTTCGCGCCGTTTTCGAATCTTAATTTTCAGTTATAAATAGCGGTCGAAAAAATAATTAAATATCCATTCGACACGCCGGCCGCCGTCGTCCGGACGGATAAACACGAACGCTATAGGCGTGGCCTGATGCCGCAGCTCGCGCGTCTCAAAGGACCAGGTGGATCCGGGGCGTAAGCATTATTTCGTCGTCCGTCGTCAGATAGCAGCGATCCTAAGATGCCTCCTAAGACTAGTGGAAAAGCCGCGAAAAAGGCCGGTAAGGCGCAGAAGAACATCTCAAAGACCGACAAGAAGAAGAAGCGCAAGAGGAAGGAAAGTTACGCTATCTACATCTACAAGGTGTTGAAGCAGGTCCATCCCGATACCGGTATATCCAGCAAGGCCATGAGCATCATGAACAGTTTCGTGAACGACATCTTCGAACGTATCGCCGCCGAAGCGAGCAGATTGGCCCACTATAACAAACGCTCGACGATCACCAGCAGGGAGATACAGACCGCCGTCAGGCTCCTACTGCCGGGCGAATTGGCCAAACACGCCGTCAGCGAAGGTACCAAGGCCGTTACGAAATACACCAGTTCGAAATAAGAAAGAAAGATAGATCTTCTTCGTACGTCGTCGCTTATAAAAATAGGTTCTTTTCAGAACCACTAGATCCATACATTCATAAATGTCACGAATCTCTCATCATCATCATCGTACTTGCTATTATTTCGTTGACGAACGTTTAACAGTTATCGTTCGATAACGTAAACATGGAAATGTGAAATCGTCGACACTATTTGTCGTTCGATCTGGTCAAATTTTTCCTCGTCTCGCGAACAATAAATACCGTGATATTTCGATCGGATTGCGAACTATCGAGTTTATATGCGAAGTTGAAAAATGACCAGACGAACAGTTAAGATTCATACCTCGGTATCCGAGCAATCCTCCTCAGTTACAAAAGACATTTCGTCGAACGTACTTACTTTTCGATTCGTGGCAAAACGGTTTCACCAACAGATTTCCATATTGGATTCTTTTCCCGTTGAAATCCACAGTTTGGGCGATAAGGAGGTTCTCGAGAGAAGAATATCGAACTTACGTAGGCGTTAACTTTACGTCGAATTAACGAAACTACGAGATGAAAATGAAGAAAAGCACCGATCAAAGGGCAGGTTACTACTGTTACGATAGAACGATTTTCATTCGAATGAATAGCCGAATTTTCAACAGTTCCGAAAAAAACTGTTTTCGAGCCACTCATCATCGTGTTATATATCGAATCGACGTGAAAGATGCCAGTTTCGTAACCATATGAAAATGAAAAATATTGCGGCCCTGAAAAGGGCCATTTTTTCGCAGCAGCGGCTGCTGGACGTTTACGATTTCTTCTCGGTCTTCTTGGGTAACAGGACGGCCTGGATGTTCGGCAAGACACCACCTTGGGCGATCGTGACCCCGGAAAGTAATTTGTTCAATTCCTCGTCGTTCCTGATGGCCAATTGTAGATGACGCGGGATGATCCTGGTCTTTTTATTGTCCCTGGCGGCGTTTCCGGCCAATTCCAACACCTCGGCAGCCAGATATTCCATTACGGCGGCCAAGTATACCGGAGCGCCGGCACCTACGCGTTCGGCGTAGTTGCCCTTGCGCAACAGACGATGTATACGTCCGACGGGAAACTGTAAACCGGCCCTGTTGGAACGGGACTTTGCCTTCCCCTTGACCTTGCCACCTTTACCACGACCTGACATGACGATGACGATGTTGTTCGTTGTTGATGCTTCTGAACTTCTGCACGGCTCGCACCGAATCTACTAATACATAGACAATCGGACTGCGCCAATACGAACGCTTCGTTTCGATCGCCATCGGGGCGTGGTCTGTAAGCTTCCACCGCCGAGGACAGCGATCGATTCTAACGTGTACTTTCTCATTTCTCTACGCCGACCGATAATTTGAGAAATCTAACAACGTTCAGTAAGTTATGAGAGAAAAAACGAAAAAAATTTTATTATTGTCTTGTTGTTATTGCGTACCTCTATAGAAGCCATGAGGATGCATCGAATAAGAATGCGAAATATATATACATATATTTCTTCCGGTAAGCTCCGGCCTCGGATGTTATTATTGATGATGAAGTGTGAAATGGAACAATTCACGGGAACCGCGAAAAATTTTCGACCGACATTATTTCGACAGCCGTTCGAATCAATTCATTATGGAAAGAACGAAAAAAACATAATTCATCGATTACGATTTTGCTCTGAAGAAATAAAAAATTTAGAAAGCACTTGCGAGTAAATATTCGAACCGTAACAAATCTATAAGCACTCTGATCACGTGAACAATAGTCTTTTCCCGTACTATGGAACCAAGTGACGCAAATATGAACGCATAATGAAGGAACATACCTATATCTCAAATTAAAAATAACCGTTCATAATTTCCCCCAAGTTTTCCATTTTCCTAAAAACTCACGTCGGTGCTTTCCGAATTTTGACAACGTATATTATTTCAGCCATCGAGATTGAATTCTATATCTATGATTTCCCGTTATGGAAAATTTCGATTAATATTACGCCAACTGACACTGATTAAGGAGCCCGGCATTTGTCGATCGAATATCGATCTGTGATGGCCATCGTACGAAGAAAATCATCGGGACGTATGTCATTTCTCTTATCTCTCGAGTAAATTAAAAAAAAAAAATGATGATATCTTTAGATGGAAAATAGCGACGGCGATGAAATTTGAGTATTAGTAGGATATCGATCACCTCAATATATTCACGAATTTTTATCGAAATCCAAAAAACATCTTATGAGATAGTGCGGATTGAAAAATTTTTTTTTGGGAATTCCTTAAAAATTTTCTAGCCTGACGATTTCTGCAAAATTTTGCGAGTCGTTTTGTTGGAACCTCCCTCAACAATATTTCAAGTATCAACTTGATCGGATGGATATTCTAGTAGTTATTGAGGAAACAAAATTTCAGAAGCTCATAACTACTGGACCATCCGACGGATTTCGCCCAATAACGAACTTAACCGAGATATTCGGACAATTAACCTATTCTGAAAATTTGAAAACTCTAGCTGATCTCTTTTGGATGCTAGAGAGGATACGGCCGGCCGGTCGGCCGGCCAGACAGACTCAACTTTCGCCGCGGTTTCTTCATCAGGGAGTCGAACCCAATCGATTGAGACCATTTTCAGCTCGATATTCCAAAATTACAGACATTCGGGCAAAATGATAGGCACTCCGTTCGGGTGAACAAGAGCGCCAAAAATCATCGATGAATATTTGAAAAACTTCGAATGGGATGACGGCTGGCTTCGAAATTTTCTAGGCCGAATGTGTCAATTAAGCTGTCGGGGTCGGGGTCTAAACCAAATTTCAGATGGTCATAATTAACTGCTGAACTATTCGGCCCTGATGAAGAGAGATAGAATCACGTACATACATATGTGCTTCATAACGATGAATAAATAATATGTTAAGGCTCAGAATTCGAATTATTCATTCGAAATTTCATTTTATAGTAAACTTCGATTCGACTCTTATTCACAGATACCTAAACATATATCAAGATCAATTCTTTTAACAGTTCCTAGTTTCGAGAAAAATTTATAGATGTCGACACCGTTAATTTGAAATTATTAATTATTCTATTCAATAAACTGATTTCCAGTAATCCAGATGTTCGAGTATCTTTCTTCCATATTGAGAATTTCAAAGAATACTATACAGTATTCTGATATTTGCTGATAATTTTCGTGTTCAATCCTTTAGATTTTATTTCGTATATCTTTTGGAGTCGATAATAATCAATTTGACCGGAAAGATTTCTGAACTGAGCATTGTTCACCTTGAAAATGATTTGGAGTATTTTGTATGTTATCAAGTACGTCTTTTTCATCTGTCATCGCGCAATAAACACCTCATCACGTTTTTTCTGAATTTTCTCAAACCGTATTGTCAGTAGAAATAAGTTAAAAATTACCATTCCATCCAATTTCAGGTGGTTCAACTTATCATTTTTTTTTATTGTCGGAATCTTAGCAACCTGGTATTGTTGTAAGTAAAGCATCGATTTCGCGAATAAATAGTATAATAGAAACTTGAGTTTAGGCCGTTACTAGGTTCACTAGAGAGGGAAAATAAACCCCACCTGAATTTTAAAGAATACGTTTTCAACGTAGCGTTTTGAATTACCGATATCTTTTCAATATCATAGCCTGGAAAACACGTCTCGAATCGATCGATCGGTTTTATTATCGTTATCGCATCATTATTATTATCATCATCATCATCATCATCATCATATCGAAGAATACCGTCGTTATGAGAGAAGGTAAAACCCATATGAAATATTATATTTGCCGGCCCTGAAAAGGGCCAATTTAGCTAGCATTCCCCCGATCCTTCTTCTTCCTAATCAGCAGGACGTGGTTTTCACTTCTTCTTCTTGGGCGACGCGGCCTTTTTGGTAGCGGCGGCGGCGGCGGAGGATTTTACAGTTTTCGGCTTAGGTACCTTGGGTTTCTTGGCCGGAGATTTGGCGATCTTCTTCGCCTTAGACGGCGACTTGGGAGCTTTGGGTTTTTTCTCGTTCGCGGCGGCGGCGGCCTTCTTAGGTTTAGCCGCAACAGCAGCGGACGACGATTTCGTTTTGGCGGCGGCCGTCTTCCTCTTGGTCGCAGCGGTGGCGGCGGCGGTCGCCCCCGTCTTGACGGCTTTCTTCTTCGGCACTTTTTTCTGCGCGGACGCCGCGGCGCCGGAGGCGGCCGCGGCCAGTTTGAAGGAACCGGACGCTCCTTTACCTTTGGTCTGGATCAGGGATCCCGACTCGACGGCCGATTTCAGATATTTCCTGATGAAGGGCGCCATCTTTTCCGAATCCACCTTGTAGTTGGAACCGATATATTTCTTGATCGCCTGTAACGAGGAACCGCTCCTCTCTTTAAGACCTTTGATGGCGTTGTTGACCATATCGGAGGTCGGGGGATGGCTCGGCTTGCCGGACTTGGACTTGTTCTTCTTCTCGCTCGACGTCGTCGTCGTCTTCTTCTTCGAGGCCTTGCCGCCGGGAGACGCGGGGGTAGCCGCCCCCGTCTGCTGTTGAACATCGATATCGGACATGATAATTATCGATATTATTAAATAGGTATATATATAAGTATAGTTGAAAGTCATAAAAATGGGGTACAATAGCTCGTCGTTAGAAGAAAACTACCTGGAAAATTTTTGGATAAAAATTTTTTTATTATCATTCTTTGGATAACAACTGACTAAAGAATCATATTTATAAGAGTCATTTTCGATATTTTTCTGAATTTGACTTTTTTTATGTTCACCGAAATGAAATGAATCTGGACAAAATTTTATTTGAGAAATGTACAAGAATATTGGATGGATCTTAAAAATTTAGTCGTCATGAGCATCAGCGTGCTTATTCTTAATGCTGATGAATATCTTACGAGATATCAAGTATTTAGGAACGGTTTCTATGAAATTTGACAAACTTCTTTGTTTAAACGCTATCCGAACATCTTCCTAGTTACAACTTTTTCTGGTGGATATGTTAGTATGTTATGAAATGTTGAGGAAACGAAATTCCAAATGCATAATGATTGCAGAACTATTCGACGTTTCTGGCCCAGATATTTGGACAATGGACAATCAATCGAGATTCGAAAATTACAGGCATTTGAACAAACGATAGCTCGCTATTCAACTAGGAACAAGCGCTTAGAAATTCCTGCCTCGCTTGTTTACTGAATTCAAGATTTAAAGGTGAATTGATTTTAGAAACTGAATGCTTTCCTCATTCGTCATCTTCAAATCTTAACTACAATTTTTTTTTTCAGTAAATACTGATTCTTATCACTTTTTTCCCACATAATTTAATCTGGTCTTAATATTGAAAACCAAATTTCTAATAATAATAATAATAATAAGTCACTATACAGGGATATAAATGTTACTATTAAGAATAACTACTCCATAACCACCTACATACAAATATTACACAAAATCAAAATTTTACTATGAATCAGACAGATGTTCAAGTGCAATTTTCATAAAAGTTTGTTGAGAGGACGAAAAAGTATCACAACAGGTACAGCTACTATAATTATATAAGTTATTACACATTAAATTTATTGGAGCCTTAAGCAGAATATTCTTTCTAGCTCTTTCACATTTAAAAACTGAAGCATTTCTCGAATTGAAACATGGTAGGTGGAAATTTAATTTGCTGAGAATTTCGGCACAGTCGATTTCATTATTCAAGTTTTTGTACAGAAACATAACTGATCCTAAAGTTATTCTTAGACTTAAACTTGGATAATTCAGTCGCTGATAAAGATAATTATTATCACATCCTCTAGGAGGATAGACTCCGTCAATCTTGAATATCAAATACTTCCGTGAATACGATATAGCTAGAGTTGAAATTTTCAGAGTAGATTTAAGTTATAAATATCCCGGCTGAGTTCGTTATTCGGATAAATCGGTAGAATAGTTTCGAAGTAACAAAATAAAATTTTCCAAATAAAAAATTTTTTATGGTGCACTTTATCAGGCATATACACCAATACCATTTTCGACTTTGACAAACCAATAGTTTCCGAAATATGATTTTTCAAATTTTGAATAAATATGGGTGAAACTGAACTCTATTTATCCCTTGTTAATCATCTACCTACTCAGGGTCCAAGGGTCAGCGCTCTTGCCTGTAACGCGGAGTTTTAAAATTCAATATATCCCAACATGCTGGTCACAAAAACCTACGGTATCACTATGTGATGTTAAACCATTTCTGTTTTTTTAATATTTCACATTTATGACAACTTTCTTGGTCTCGGTAAAGTGAGATATCCCCATAGAAATGCAAATTTCAAACGGTTTGATGCGATCTTCCTGATAAATCCTAAAAAGAATTACGAGGGTTATTGCATTTGGTTTCAGGATATTAATGAGATTTGGGTTAATTACTATTGCTTGGTTGTTCCAAGTAGAACAGCAAGCTATTGTTCTACTAAAACAGATAAACTTTTCGACTAGCGAGTCAAAAATATTTCCAATCGATTGGGGTTTATGAAGATATAAATAAGGTCATTTAATTTTATCCCAATAAAACAATTTTTTCCGATACAGCTTAGGAACAGGGCATTCCGAGTGCCTATAAAGCACTTCTGAAGAACTTAAATTATTTGAAACATTGAACATTAAAATACTTTAACACCTGATGAATTTTCTTGAAGCCCGAATACTTCTAGTTATCCAGGTGAAAAAATGAGTAATTTGAAGAAGTTATCTCTCTGATATTTTCTCTTCGTAAATGATATCTTAAAGATCTAGTTTCATATCGGCATTCATCAAATTTTTCACAAAATATCGGAAACAAACTGAAAAACTGCAAATATTTCTCAATTACTGAAATTTTCAAACACATCACAGTGTGTTCCAAATATTATTAAAATTGTAAAAAATATTACTCTTAATTTTTGTTTTTCAATAATGAAAAAAGTTTTATATTATTATTATGTCGTAAAATATTGAAAATTTTCCTTAACAAAAACCTTTAGAGATAGATTGAAATTTCTATTATAATAGTTTTTCAAATATGATTCATATGTCAGTTGTTATCGAAAAAACTTTTTTATGCGGACAATTTCTTACATACTGTCTGACGATGAGCAATTGTACCTGATTTTAAGAACTTCAATGATAATTCGGTTGAAGATTTAAATACCAGTGAAGATGAGTTATTTGATTATCGGTCCGGTTCGAAGAATTAAATAAAGCAATCTTCTATACGACGGTTCTCTCTATTGGGATTGTATAAGTTGTAAGAAGCGATAGATTTTGGGAGAATTCAGTGGATACATTTCATGTGACCTTCTACTGAAAAAGTAAAAGATCCTCATCAGTCACTTCTCAACATAAGATATGCAATTAGAGTTCTTTGCGGTATAACTAACCGTCGCGGTCAGTCCCAACGATCTGACAACACCGCAGGGACTGAAAAGGTTTGTAGAACATCCCGTCGGCGTATATGTGGGAATAAAAAGTCGGTTCAGGATATCGGGCTTCAAAACGTGAATCGAGTATATCACTTTTTTCCACAGTTTTCCCGACAAAACATACATGGGAATGATTCGTGTGCGAGCAACTTTTGATGGATTTGGCTCATCTTAAAACACCCATACAGTCGACTTCTGTTTAATTTTGGGTTCATATGCTTAAATCCACGATTCATCACCTGTTACGATGTCATAGACGTGCTTCGAAGTACCGCGATCGTATTTTTGGAGCATTTCTTTCGACCAATCGACACGAGCTTTTTTGAGCGACTGACTAATTGTCTGGGATCCAACGCGAACAAATTTTATTGACGGTCAAATGTTCATGCAATATCGAATGTATGCTCGTCCCACTAATGCCTAAGGTTGTCTCAATCTCACGATCGGTCACATGACGATCTTGCAATATCAGTTGGAGCACAGCACCAATGATTTTCGAAACAAAAATTGATTTTGGACGTCCTTCACGAAATTCGTCTTGGAGTGAACTTCAACCTCGGTTGAATTCACCATACCATCGATAAACAATGGTCCTTGACGGAGCTTCATCGCCAAAAATTGAATTAAGTTCATCGATGCACTGTTGTTGAGGTAATCCACGTCGAAACTTGTGAAAGAAAATCCCAAGAAAATGTTCACGATTCAATTAAATTTTTGGGAGAGATCAATATTTTAAGTTACTGTAAATAACACAAATAGAGTTCTGACTACGTATAACCTCAAAATTTCAAGCAGATTGCTACATTAGGGTTGTCCAATCCCGAAATATAAAAGGCAACCCTCATAATTACACCTGATTTCTTGTTTGAAACACAATTATTCGTATTTTTATGTAGAAAGAAATAAAGCAACAACAACACTATCCATCCGATCTTGATATGATATCGAACTTTCCTCACATTCTGATGTCTTCTTACTTATTGTCCTAATGACTCCAGGTAATGCAGAAAATTATTATACCAGAAGACAAGATTTTCAATTTCTCGGCCACATTCATTACTCAAGTAACATTACCTACATAGCAATTTACACAATTTGCAAAAATGGTATAATATGAGGACATTTTCAAGCGAAATAACATCCTCATCGGCGGTCGTTGTCATAATCTAATATAATGATAATCGTGATTGTAATTTCGAAAATAAGCAGAGGCGCTACTGACAGAGGTGGCTGTAACATCGCTAAGGCCTGGAATATTACACATGTTCGCAAAATTGGCCCGTATACCTAATTATGAGGCCAATACTCATTATGCCTTACCGACACCGTCATTACATTATTAAGGCCACTTATATCTGTCAATTTTCCGACTTAATTTCGGACGAGCGATTGCACCAATGTTCTTCGTTATTAAAAGTCATAAATGCCAAATAAGCGGACCATTAGGGTTGCATTTTTCGCAAATTGTATATGGCGATAATTATTTTCACTTGTCGGTCGTACGAAATGAGAAGAGGTTACAGCGTAATGGGGTCATGATCTTAACGGACGGATGTTCAATTTCAAATTGGGAAAAGTGTGGCAAATTTGTGATTTCTTCGAGAATTATAAGGTGTTTTAGAGGGAGTTGGAATTGAAAATATCTTCTTACTCTTCAACTGACATCACGTTAGCAGTTTTGTTCCTATTTTGGTCTCCTCAGCACTGTATATCTATATTTGAATCAACCTAAAACTGAACCTTAAAGCAACCAACATGGTGTTTTTTTGAGATGTATTTAAGGAGTTCCTGAAATGAACGTACAAACGAAGAGGAAATATTCATTTAGTAATCTATATAAGATATAGAAAAATATCTCATCAACATAAAATCCCAAACGATTCGTTTTCGAGGTACAAACTGTTGAAATTATGAATTTTAATGTTTTTGTATCCGCTCCTCTCAAAAAAAGTTAACAGAACTTATGCCACAAATTTAAATTATTAAAATTTATACGGTGCTATTAATAAATAATAATGTCCCCCTTTTTCATTTTTCCTCTACTAAAATTTATGATTTCCTTTGCAGTTTAGGCGTAATTTTCACCGGTTTTGAGAGAGGAATTTTAAACGATTCTTTGAAAATGCTCAGAAGTACCTTCCTGTAGATGGTAGATTTACTGTAGTTTCGTTCAGGACCGCCGCTAGCTGTCTGAGCGCCCGCGTGCAGATACTGTTATGCCGCCCCCAATAGGGCGCTACATCAAGGGCATATCCAGAGAGCAATTCATGGGGAGGGGTGTGTTGACAAGTTTTAGCGAGGACCTTAACTGATCATGAGTGAAAAGCGGGGAAAGGGGAGGAGGTTTAGATCCTTTCCATTCGAAAATTTAGTTTGAAAAACTCTTTCATGGGGGTTAATTACCCCAGTACATCCCCGTGAATACTCCCCTGCGCTAAATATGCTGAGTGTTCTCTAGAAAGGGTTCCTTCATTATGGTGGGAAAAAAATTAAAACCTATTGAATGATTGTTATATATATTATATTATAGTTATTTCTATTTATAGAATAGAAAAGTTATATAGATACACACTCAAATATTTACCTAAATAAATTTCACTCTTCTCGCTGCCCTGCTGGACGTGCCGCGCTTGTGCCGGGCACACCCGCTTACAGCGGGCCTGATTCCTGATATCGCAACTAATCGTAAAGAAATGACGACTATACTGAGCCTGCTTTAGGCGTAAATCTGCTAAAATTCCATTGGTTCCTGATATCTCAACTAATCGTAAAGAAATGACGACTATACTAAGCCTGCTGTAGGCGTAAACCTCCTGAAATTCCATTGGTTCCTGATATCTCAACTAATCGCAAAGAAATGACGACCTTACTAAGCCTGCTGAAGGCGTAAATTTGCTAAAACTATTGTTATATATATATAGATTTGTTTGACCGCCTACACAGACCCAAATCGGTATACTCTACCGACTTTTCGGTCCAAAAGTGACGTTGTCAGACCCGGCTCCGGGTCTGACAACGTTTTTCAATGGAATCATAATCAGGGGTCAGGGGTGTTAGATATGAATTTTGAGCCGGGTCCGAAAAGTCGGTGAAACATCATATTTTATACAGAAATACTTCGGGGAACGGCCAGTGCGAGGGCGCTTCCGGCGACCTCGTCTTGCTGTATGTAAACGGTATACTCGATCAACGTCTCTAATCCCTAAATTTGGCAACGCTGTGCCTTGTGTATAGACCCGAAATTCTCATTTTCTACAACTTATACAAACCCGATATAGGAGACCGCCCTCCAGAAGATAGTTTATTCATTTCTTCCAAGCAGACCGAAAATATGATCTCATCTCACTGATATTTCATTCTTCAAACGAGTATAGTTGAAAGTCATAAAAATGGGGTACAATAGCTCGTCGTTAGAGAAAACTACCTGGAAAATTTTTGGATAAAAATTTTTTTATTATCATTCTTTGGATAACAACTGACTAAAGAATCATATTTATAAGAGTCATTTTCGATATTTTTCTGAATTTGACTTTTTTTATGTTCACCGAAATGAAATGAATCTGGACAAAATTTTATTTGAGAAATGTACAAGAATATTGGATGGATCTTAAAAAAATTTAGTCGTCATGAGCATCAGCGTGCTTATTCTTAATACTGATGAATATCTTACGAGATATCAAGTTTTTAGGAACGGTTTCTATGAAATTTGACAAACTTCTTTGTTTAAACGCTATCCGAACATCTTCCTAGTTACAACTTTTTCTGGTGGATATGTTAGTATGTTAGGAAATGTTGAGGAAACGAAATTCCAAATGCATAATTAATGCAGAACTATCCGACGTTTTTGGCCCAGATATTTGGACAATGGACAATCAATCGAGATTCGAAAGTTACAGGCATTTGAAAAAACGATAGCTCGCTGTTCAACTAGGAACACGCGCGTAAAAATTCCTGCCTAGCTTGTTTACTGAATTTAAGATTTAAAGGTGAATTGATTTTAGTCGTCATCTTCAAATCTTAACTACACTTTTTTTTTCAGTAAATACTGATTCTTATCACTTTTTTCCCACATAATTTAATCTGGTTTTAATACTGAAAACCAAATTTCTAATAATAATAATAATAATAGCTTAATTGTTCAACAGAAAATCAATTTACAGGACAAGTCACTATACAGGGATATAAATTTTACTATTAAGAATAACTACTCCATAACCACCTACATACAAATATTACACAAAATCAAAATTTTACTATGAATCAGACAGATGTTCAAGTGCAATTTTCATAAAAGTTTGTTGAGAGCATGAAAAAGTATCACAACAGGTACAGCTACTATAATTATATAAATTATTACACATTAAATTTATTGGAGCCTTAAGCAGAATATTCTTTCTAGCTCTTTCACATTTAAAAACTGAAGCATTTCTCGAATTGAAACATGGTAGGTGGAAATTTAATTTGCTGAGAATTTCGGCACAGTCGATTTCATTATTTAAGTTTTTGTACAGAAACATAACTGATCCTAAAGTTATTCTTAGACTTAAACTTGGATAATTCAGTCGCTGATAAAGATAATTATTATCACATCCTCTAGGAGGATAGACTCCGTCAATCTTGAATATCAAATACTTCCGTGAATACGATATAGCTAGAGTTGAAATTTTCAGAGTAGATTTAAGTTATAAATATCCCGGCTGAGTTCGTTATTCGGATAAATCGGTAGAATAGTTTCGAAGTAACAAAATAAAATTTTCCAAATAAAAAATTTTTTATGGTGCACTTTTATCAGGCATATACACCAATACCATTTTCGACTTTGACAAACCAATAGTTTCCGAAATATGATTTTTCAAATTTTGAATAAATATGGGTGAAACTGAACTCTATTTATCCCTTGTTAATCATCTACCTACTCAGGGTCCAAGGGTCAGCGCTCTTGCCTGTAACGCGGAGTTTTAAAATTCAATATATCCCAACATGCTGGTCACAAAAACCTACGGTATCACTATGTGATGTTAAACCATTTCTGTTTTTTTAATATTTCACATTTATGACAACTTTCTTGGTCTCGGTAAAGTGAGATATCCCCATAGAAATGCAAATTTCAAACGGTTTGATGCGATCTTCCTGATAAATCCTAAAAGAATTACGAGGGTTATTGCATTTGGTTTCAGGATATTAATGAGATTTGGGTTAATTACTATTGCTTGGTTGTTCCAAGTAGAACAGCAAGCTATTGTTCTACCAAAACAGATAAACTTTTCGACTAGCGAGTCAAAAATATTTCCAATCGATTGGGGTTTATGAAGATATAAATAAGGTCATTTAATTTTATCCCAATAAAACAATTTTTTCCGATACAGCTTAGGAACAGGGCATTCCGAGTGCCTATAAAGCACTTCTGAAGAACTTAAATTATTTGAAACATTGAACATTAAAATACTTTAACACCTGATGAATTTTCTTGAAGCCCGAATACTTCTAGTTATCCAGGTGAAAAAATGAGTAATTTGAAGAAGTTATCTCTCTGATATTTTCTCTTCGTAAATGATATCTTAAAGATCTAGTTTCATATCGGCATTCATCAAATTTTTTTACAAAATATCGGAAACAAACTGAAAAACTGCAAATATTTCTCAATTACTGAAATTTTCAAACACATCACAGTGTGTTCCAAATATTGGCCCAAAATTGTAAAAAATATTACTCTTAATTTTTGTTTTTCAATAATGAAAAAAGTTTTATATTATTATTATGTCGTAAAATATTGAAAATTTTCCTTAACAAAAACCTTTAGAGATAGATTGAAATTTCTATTATAATAGTTTTTCAAATATGATTCATATGTCAGTTGTTATCGAAAAAAACTTTTTTATGCGGACAATTTCTTACATACTGTCTGACGATGAGCAATTGTACCTGATTTTTATGAACTTCAATGATAATTCGGTTGAAGATTTAAATACCAGTGAAGATGAGTTATTTGATTATCGGTCCGGTTCGAAGAATTAAATAAAGCAATCTTCTATACGACGGTTCTCTCTATTGGGATTGTATAAGTTGTAAGAAGCGATAGATTTTGGGAGAATTCAGTGGATACATTTCATGTGACCTTCTACTGAAAAAAGTAAAAGATCCTCATCAGTCACTTCTCAACATAAGATATGCAATTAGAGTTCTTTGCGGTATAACTAACCGTCGCGGTCAGTCCCAACGATCTGACAACACCGCAGGGACTGAAAAGGTTTGTAGAACATCCCGTCGGCGTATATGTGGGAATAAAAAGTCGGTTCAGGATATCGGGCTTCAAAACGTGAATCGAGTATATCACTTTTTCCACAGTTTTTCCGACAAAACATACATGGGAATGATTCGTGTGCGAGCAACTTTTGATGGATTTGGCTCATCTTAAAACACCCATACAGTCGACTTCTGTTTAATTTTGGGTTCATATGCTTAAATCCACGATTCATCACCTGTTACGATGTCATAGACGTGCTTCGAAGTACCGCGATCGTATTTTTGGAGCATTTCTTTCGACCAATCGACACGAGCTTTTCTTTGAGCGACTGACTAATTGTCTGGGATCCAACGCGAACAAATTTTATTGACGGTCAAATGTTCATGCAATATCGAATGTATGCTCGTCCCACTAATGCCTAAGGTTGTCTCAATCTCACGATCGGTCACATGACGATCTTGCAATATCAGTTGGAGCACAGCACCAATGATTTTCGAAACAAAAATTGATTTTGGACGTCCTTCACGAAATTCGTCTTGGAGTGAACTTCAACCTCGGTTGAATTCACCATACCATCGATAAACAATGGTCCTTGACGGAGCTTCATCGCCAAAAATTGAATTAAGTTCATCGATGCACTGTTGTTGAGGTAATCCACGTCGAAACTTGTGAAAGAAAATCCCAAGAAAATGTTCACGATTCAATTAAATTTTTTGGGAGAGATCAATATTTTAAGTTACTGTAAATAACACAAATAGAGTTCTGACTACGTATAACCTCAAAAATTTCAAGCAGATTGCTACATTAGGGTTGTCCAATCCCGAAATATAAAAGGCAACCCTCATAATTACACCTGATTTCTTGTTTGAAACACAATTATTCGTATTTTTATGTAGAAAGAAATAAAGCAACAACAACACTATCCATCCGATCTTGATATGATATCGAACTTTCCTCACATTCTGATGTCTTCTTACTTATTGTCCTAATGACTCCAGGTAATGCAGAAAATTATTATACCAGAAGACAAGATTTTTCAATTTCTCGGCCACATTCATTACTCAAGTAACATTACCTACATAGCAATTTACACAATTTGCAAAAATGGTATAATATGAGGACATTTTCAAGCGAAATAACATCCTCATCGGCGGTCGTTGTCATAATCTAATATAATGATAATCGTGATTGTAATTTCGAAAATAAGCAGAGGCGCTACTGACAGAGGTGGCTGTAACATCGCTAAGGCCTGGAATATTACACATGTTCGCAAAATTGGCCCGTATACCTAATTATGAGGCCAATACTCATTATGCCTTACCGACACCGTCATTACATTATTAAGGCCACTTATATCTGTCAATTTTCCGACTTAATTTCGGACGAGCGATTGCACCAATGTTCTTCGTTATTAAAAGTCATAAATGCCAAATAAGCGGACCATTAGGGTTGCATTTTTTCGCAAATTGTATATGGCGATAATTATTTTCACTTGTCGGTCGTACGAAATGAGAAGAGGTTACAGCGTAATGGGGTCATGATCTTAACGGACGGATGTTCAATTTCAAATTGGGAAAAGTGTGGCAAATTTGTGATTTCTTCGAGAATTATAAGGTGTTTTAGAGGGAGTTGGAATTGAAAATATCTTCTTACTCTTCAACTGACATCACGTTAGCAGTTTTGTTCCTATTTTGGTCTCCTCAGCACTGTATATCTATATTTGAATCAACCTAAAACTGAACCTTAAAGCAACCAACATGGTGTTTTATGAGATGTATTTAAGGAGTTCCTGAAATGAACGTACAAACGAAGAGGAAATATTCATTTAGTAATCTATATAAGATATAGAAAAATATCTCATTAACATAAAATCCCAAACGATTCGTTTTCGAGGTACAAACTGTTGAAATTATGAATTTTAATGTTTTTTGTATCCGCTCCTCTCAAAAAAGTTAACAGAACTTATGCCACAAATTTGAATTATTAAAATTTATACGGTGCTATTAATAAATAATAATGTCCCCCTTTTTCATTTTTCCTCTACTAAAATTTATGATTTCCTTTGCAGTTTAGGCGTAATTTTCACCGGTTTTGAGAGAGGAATTTTAAAAGATTCTTTGAAAATGCTCAGAAGTACCTTCCTGTAGATGGTAGATTTACTGTAGTTTCGTTCAGGACCGCCGCTAGCTGTCTGAGCGCCTGCGTGCAGATACTGTTATGCCGCCCCAATAGGGCGCTACATCAAGGGCATATCCAGAGAGCAATTCATGGGGAGGGGGTGTGTTGACAAGTTTTAGCGAGGACCTTAACTGATCATGAGTGAAAAGCGGGGAAAGGGGAGGGAGGTTTAGATCCTTTCCATTCGAAAATTTAGTTTGAAAAACTCTTTCATGGGGGGTTAATTACCCCAGTACATCCCCCCGTGAATACTCCCTGCGCTAAATATGCTGAGTGTTCTCTAGAAAGGGTTCCTTCATTATGGTGGGAAAAAATTAAAAACCTATTGAATGATTGTTATATATATTATATTATAGTTATTTCTATTTATAGAATAGAAAAGTTATATAGATACACACTCAAATATTTACCTAAATAAATTTCACTCTTCTCGCTGCCCTGCTGGACGTGCCGCGCTTGTGCCGGGCACACCCGCTTACGGCGGGCCTGATTCCTGATATCGCAACTAATCGTAAAGAAATGACGACTATACTGAGCCTGCTTTAGGCGTAAATCTGCTAAAATTCCATTGGTTCCTGATATCTCAACTAATCGTAAAGAAATGACGACTATACTAAGCCTGCTGTAGGCGTAAACCTCCTGAAATTCCATTGGTTCCTGATATCTCAACTAATCGCAAAAAAATGACGACCATACTAAGCCTGCTGAAGGCGTAAATTTGCTAAAACTATTGTTATATATATATAGATTTGTTTGACCGCCTACACAGACCCAAATCGGTATACTCTACCGACTTTTCGGTCCAAAAGTGACGTTGTCAGACCCGGCTCCGGGTCTGACAACGTTTTTCAATGGAATCATAATCAGGGGGGTCAGGGGGTGTTAGATATGAATTTTGAGCCGGGTCCGAAAAGTCGGTGAAACATCATATTTTATACAGAAATACTTCGGGGAACGGCCAGTGCGAGGGCGCTTCCGGCGACCTCGTCTTGCTGTATGTAAACGGTATACTCGATCAACGTCTCTAATCCCTAAATCTGGCAACGCTGTGCCTTGTGTATAGACCCGAAATTCTCATTTTTCTACAACTTATACAAACCCGATATAGGAGACCGCCCTCCAGAAGATAGTTTATTCATTTCTTCCAAGCAGACCGAAAATATGATCTCATCTCACTGATATTTCATTCTTCAAACGAGTATAGTTGAAAGTCATAAAAATGGGGTACAATAGCTCGTCGTTAGAAGAAAACTACCTGGAAAATTTTTTGGATAAAAATTTTTTTATTATCATTCTTTGGATAACAACTGACTAAAGAATCATATTTATAAGAGTCATTTTCGATATTTTTCTGAATTTGACTTTTTTTTTATGTTCACCGAAATGAAATGAATCTGGACAAAATTTTATTTGAGAAATGTACAAGAATATTGGATGGATCTTAAAAAATTTAGTCGTCATGAGCATCAGCGTGCTTATTCTTAATGCTGATGAATATCTTACGAGATATCAAGTTTTTAGGAACGGTTTCTATGAAATTTGACAAACTTCTTTGTTTAAACGCTATCCGAACATCTTCCTAGTTACAACTTTTTCTGGTGGATATGTTAGTATGTTAGGAAATGTTGAGGAAACGAAATTCCAAATGCATAATTAATGCAGAACTATCCGACGTTTTTGGCCCAGATATTTGGACAATGGACAATCAATCGAGATTCGAAAGTTACAGGCATTTGAACAAACGATAGCTCGCTATTCAACTAGGAACAAGCGCTTAAAAATTCCTGCCTCGCTTGTTTACTGAATTTAAGATTTAAAGGTGAATTGATTTCAGAAACTGAATGCTTTCCTCATTCGTCATCTTCAAATCTTAACTACACTTTTTTTCAGTAAATACTGATTCTTATCACTTTTTCCCACATAATTTAATCTGGTTTTAATACTGAAAACCAAATTTCTAATAATAATAATAATAATAGCTTAATTGTTCAACAGAAAATCAATTTACAGGACAAGTCACTATACAGGGATATAAATTTTACTATTAAGAATAACTACTCCATAACCACCTACATACAAATATTACACAAAATCAAAATTTTACTATGAATCAGACAGATGTTCAAGTGCAATTTTCATAAAAGTTTGTTGAGAGCATGAAAAAGTATCACAACAGGTACAGCTACTATAATTATATAAATTATTACACATTAAATTTATTGGAGCCTTAAGCAGAATATTCTTTCTAGCTCTTTCACATTTAAAAACTGAAGCATTTCTCGAATTGAAACATGGTAGGTGGAAATTTAATTTGCTGAGAATTTCAGCACAGTCGATTTCATTATTCAAGTTTTTGTACAGAAACATAACTGATCCTAAAGTTATTCTTAGACTTAAACTTGGATAATTCAGTCGCTGATAAAGATAATTATTATCACATCCTCTAGGAGGATAGACTCCGTCAATCTTGAATATCAAATACTTCCGTGAATACGATATAGCTAGAGTTGAAATTTTCAGAGTAGATTTAAGTTATAAATATCCCGGCTGAGTTCGTTATTCGGATAAATCGGTAGAATAGTTTCGAAGTAACAAAATAAAATTTTCCAAATAAAAAATTTTTTATGGTGCACTTTTATCAGGCATATACACCAATACCATTTTCGACTTTGACAAACCAATAGTTTCCGAAATATGATTTTTCAAATTTTGAATAAATATGGGTGAAACTGAACTCTATTTATCCCTTGTTAATCATCTACCTACTCAGGGTCCAAGGGTCAGCGCTCTTGCCTGTAACGCGGAGTTTTAAAATTCAATATATCCCAACATGCTGGTCACAAAAACCTACGGTATCACTATGTGATGTTAAACCATTTCTGTTTTTTTTTAATATTTCACATTTATGACAACTTTCTTGGTCTCGGTAGAGTGAGATATCCCCATAGGAAATGCAAATTTCAAACGGTTTGATGCGATCTTCCTGATAAATCCTAAAAGAATTACGAGGGTTATTGCATTTGGTTTCAGGATATTAATGAGATTTGGGTTAATTACTATTGCTTGGTTGTTCCAAGTAGAACAGCAAGCTATTGTTCTACAAAACAGATAAACTTTTCGACTAACGAGTCAAAAATATTTCCAATCGATTGGGGTTTATGAAGATATAAATAAGGTCATTTAATTTTATCCCAATAAAACAATTTTTTCCGATACAGCTTAGGAACAGGGCATTCCGAGTGCCTATAAAGCACTTCTGAAGAACTTAAATTATTTGAAACATTGAACATTAAAATACTTTAACACCTGATGAATTTTCTTGAAGCCCGAATACTTCTAGTTATCCAGGTGAAAAAATGAGTAATTTGAAGAAGTTATCTCTCTGATATTTTCTCTTCGTAAATGATATCTTAAAGATCTAGTTTCATATCGGCATTCATCAAATTTTTTTACAAAATATCGGAAACAAACTGAAAAACTGCAAATATTTCTCAATTACTGAAATTTTCAAACACATCACAGTGTGTTCCAAATATTATTAAAATTGTAAAAAATATTACTCTTAATTTTTGTTTTTCAATAATGAAAAAAAGTTTTATATTATTATTATGTCGTAAAATATTGAAAATTTTCCTTAACAAAAACCTTTAGAGATAGATTGAAATTTCTATTATAATAGTTTTTCAAATATGATTCATATGTCAGTTGTTATCGAAAAAAACTTTTTTATGCGGACAATTTCTTACATACTGTCTGACGATGAGCAATTGTACCTGATTTTTATGAACTTCAATGATAATTCGGTTGAAGATTTAAATACCAGTGAAGATGAGTTATTTGATTATCGGTCCGGTTCGAAGAATTAAATAAAGCAATCTTCTATACGACGGTTCTCTCTATTGGGATTGTATAAGTTGTAAGAAGCGATAGATTTTGGGAGAATTCAGTGGATACATTTCATGTGACCTTCTACTGAAAAAAGTAAAAGATCCTCATCAGTCACTTCTCAACATAAGATATGCAATTAGAGTTCTTTGCGGTATAACTAACCGTCGCGGTCAGTCCCAACGATCTGACAACACCGCAGGGACTGAAAAGGTTTGTAGAACATCCCGTCGGCGTATATGTGGGAATAAAAAGTCGGTTCAGGATATCGGGCTTCAAAACGTGAATCGAGTATATCACTTTTTTGAATGAAAAAAATTTTTTCCCCTCTAAAGTTGCCTGAGGAGTTATATTTCCTTAAAGCAGATTTTCCACATATATACACGCAAAAACCATCTGGATCATACGGGTCTCAGGTAGCCTGTCGCATGTACCGGGACTGAACACGTCTGTTAGATAAATATATATATATATATATATATATATATATATATATATATATAATTATATCGTATACAAACTGAAATTAGACTTTAGTCTATCTCATCGGTAATGCCGTACGGAGTTTACGGCATATTGACCGTTCGGACGGTTCGAACGTAGAGACCGCCGTACGACGGATCGTTCCGGTTAATCGATCGCGATCGATCGTCGAGAGGGCGGGAGGCCGCCCCCGGAGGACGGTTCGATCCCGAGATCGCCCGTCGGACGGTGAACGACGGCCCGGCCTCCCGGATCCGGAACGGTCGTCGAAATTCCCGACGGAGCCGGCCACCCGCGATCTTCGCGCGGCCCTTTCGATTCCGGTCGATCGTTCGTCCGGGTACGCTTCGAAAGTATACCGTGCGATCGATACGTGGCGAAGTCCACTAGAGCCCCTCGACTCCCGTCCCCTCGTCTCGCGTATATCCGAGACGGAGGACCTTCTTATCGAAGTCGGAATTCGCAACGTTCCGGGTCGTCGCGACGAACGCGTAAAAAACACGGAGAACCTCGTCCGGAAGCCTCAAGCGACGCGAAATTACGAACGCCGAAAGGTTATACGATTATTCGAACGTTCGACAGCTCGCACGTGAGCTCGGACAAGTCTCGATGCTGTTGTGAAACATCGAGGCCTCTATCTATATTCCCTTACGGAAGATTATTATTATTATTATTCGGAATAGTTCGAAACTCCTAAAATATCCTACATAGAAGATAACGGACGTAATAAGTCGGGATATATCCGAATTGGGTTGAAACTGTCGTGCCCCCCCAGATGCTACAACCACTTGTCCGAAGTCGAAACTGTGCTTTCGCGGACGTTATTTATCGATCGATGATCGTTCGTAAAATCGAAAGGGATACAGAATGCCTTCTTCGCATATTATACGTGTTCGAAATTGAATTATTATATCGATCGGAACGTTTCATTCGAGGAGTTACGAGGCTCGGAAAACTCACCCAACGAAAACTGCCGAAAGGTCGCTTGTTATCGATCTGACAAATGGCGAATGTTCGCTCATCGTGGCGGTTGTATTTCAATCACGCCGTACCTCGGTACGGTACTTTCTTTTTGCTATTCTTTCTCTTCGGCTCGATAATATTCAAATTACGTAAAGCCTTACGGACTGACCACCGGTTAGTAACCTGTTATCGATTGCGTGACAAATATGAATCGTGAAAATCTTTGTGGTCCTGATAAGGACCGATTGCAGATGTTCGATAGTTAGTTGACAACGATGACGATCTAACCTCCGAAACCGTACAGGGTGCGTCCTTGACGTTTCAGGGCGTATACGACATCCATTGCGGTCACGGTTTTCCTTTTGGCGTGTTCGGTATAGGTTACGGCGTCCCTGATGACGTTCTCGAGGAATACCTTCAAAACACCGCGAGTTTCCTCGTAGATGAGACCGGATATACGTTTCACACCTCCACGCCTCGCCAATCTTCTGATGGCCGGTTTGGTGATACCCTGGATGTTATCGCGCAACACCTTCCTGTGACGCTTCGCGCCCCCCTTTCCTAATCCTTTGCCGCCTTTGCCTCTGCCTGTCATCTTCGTTTAATCCTACGTGCGCTCTGTGTGCTGTTTTCTATCACGTGACTGCCCTCGGTCGGTCCGTGAACTGAATGATGCGGAGCCTCTCAAAGATCCATCTTTTTCAATAAGTTGATACAAGGTATCTTTACTCATTTTATCTATGGTTAAAACTCAGTTTTGGTTTGAATAATCTATAGCAATATTTCCGCAAGGGAAATAAAGCTACGTTAATCTGTTGTTAAAATAAATCAGGAAAAACTTTCATTCCTGGAGTGCCAATTTTGGTCTTTTTATCTTTGATGGTTCACTGATATCATAATTTAGTGCTGCTAAAAGTGTCGGGTTCGTGTGTTTTGAAAATTTCTTCATGTTAATTTTGTTTCTCGATCGAATTTGTTCCCTAAGAGTGCCAATTTTGAGGTCTTTTCTTATATATTTGTTTCTCAGAAACCATGGGGCATTTGTTATCTGTCTAAGCATTTTATTATGCGACCTTTCAAGAGTTTTAATATGTGTTTCAGCTGCTTGCCCCCATATAGTCGAAGCATATAGAAACACTGGTAGAAATATCGATTTATATAGCATCAGTTTATTTTTTAAATTTAATTTACTATTCCTGGACAAAAGAGAGTATAAATCTCTATTTCTGGCGAAAATTTTGTTTTTTATTTCCTCTATATGATGTCTCCAAGTTAATTTTTGATCAAATATAATACCTAAATATTTAATTTTGTTTGTCCAATTGATTTTTTCACCTTGAATTTCTATTTCTGATGGGGATGTATTGTTTTTCTTACTGAAGATAATAGCTTGAGTTTTAGATGAGTTAACAATAATTTTCCATTTCAGCATCCAGGAGAGGATGATATCTACAGATGTTTGGAGATATCTACTGGCAAGATTGATACTTCGTGAGTGGGCCAAAATTGCAGTATCGTCTGCGTACGTAAAAATTTTTGTATCTTCGCTGAGTTCATTAGGAATATCTGCAGTGAAGATGTTATATAGTATTGGAGACAGTACTCCTCCTTGCGCCACTCCTGCAGTTATATTATATTGAGTAGATTTCGATGTGCCAATTTTCACTTGAAAGGATCTTTTCATTATATAGCTTGCAATCAGTTTTATTAGCGACAAGGAAAATCCGAATCGTGACATTTTTACTAGTAACCCTTCATGCCACATTTTATCGAAGGCTTTTGACACGTCTAGAAAGACTGCTGCGTTGTAGTGTTTTCTGTTAATTTCATGAATAATATTTTCTGACAAGCGGAGAGCTTGAAGCTCTGTGGAGTGCTCTTGTCGAAAGCCAAATTGTTCTGGAGGGATAACATTCATTTCATCGCATTGTTCTAGTAAACGAGTAAGTATAATTTTTTCGGTTAATTTGGATAGTGTGGAGAGGAGGCTAATGGGTCTGTAATTTTGTGGGAACATAGGATTTTGACTGGGTTTGAGGATCATAATAACTGAGGCATTTTTCCAAGTTGTAGGGAAGTGTTTTAAAATTAAAATGCTATTGATCAGATTACAAATATAATGTAAATATGACATTGGTAAATTTTTAAGATGAGTATTTGTTATGCCATCATCTCCAGGACAACTTTTGTTTTTGAGTTGTTTTATGGTACTTGCAATTTCATCCACATCAGTAGGTCTGATTGGGTTTTCGTCGTTAGAGGAGCTCAGAAGATTGTGACATTCTTTTTCAATTTTTGATTCGTGAGAGATATCGTCATTCGGTGTGTAGTTTGGGCTGAACTGGTTCTCCAAACATTCTGCAAAGTTTTCAGCTTTTTCTTCATCAGTATATACTATACCTCTTGTGCCATGAATAGGTGAATATTTGTTGTGTTTTTTACCTAATCTTTTTCTGATGTTCCATAAAGGTTTGAAATTTAGGTTTGTATCTTCACATTCCTCATTGATGCTATTTAAGAAGCAGTCCCATTTATGATTTTTGTATTCAGAAAGTTTCTTGTTTACATTATTCTGAAGATGATTAGCCCTCCTTTTATCTTCTGGAAACATGGTCCTCTGAGCAATTCTCTTAACTCTATTTTTCTCTTTTATGAGGTCACGGATTTCTTCGGGGAGATTGTTATTAGTATAAGGGTCATTATTTTTTTTAAATGTTTTTGATGCTTGGTTGATGGAATTTTGTATTTCATTTGTAATTAGTAGGGCTTCATTGTTAATGTCTGCAATGGAATTTAATGATGGAAATGGACGGGATATTTGGATTAAGGATTCTTTGAATTTGGGCCAATTGATCTTTCTACTTGTGTATGAGACAAGTATTTCATGCCAGTTTTCCATAGTTAAAATAATGGGATTATGGTCAGACGAAAGAACACATTCTGTGTATATTTCACAGGGTTGTAATATATTTTTTATTACAAAAACGTCTAAAGTATCAGGTCTACCACTACCAAAATAGGTTGGTTGTAGAGTTCCTAGAACTTTGAGGTTATTTTTGGTTGAATTATTCGCCAGAGTTCGTCCTCTACTATTGGTAATTCTGGAATTCCATTGAGGGTGTTTAGCGTTCAAGTCACCACCAAGGATAATTTTGGAGTTTCCAGAAAATATTGTATTTAGATCAGACTCTAAAAGTGGTTTGCTGGGGGAATTGTAAGCAGCTATTAGTAATATAGATGTTTGATCTGACATGAAGATTTCAACTATTGTATTTTCTAAATTTTGTGTAATGAAATTGTTTTTTCTACGGTGATTTAGGCAATTTCTAATCATTATAGCTGTGCCACCATTTCTACCTGAAAGTCTATCGGTTCTGTATATTATATAATTTGGAATTGAAAAATGGTCACAAGGTTTAAGCCAGGATTCATTTAGAAGTATAACATCAAAATTTTCACGAAAAATGTAGTCTTTGAACTCTTCTTTTTTATTTCTAATAGAATTTGCATTTAAAGCAAGGATCTTTAAAGAACTCGGCTTAATTTTACTGGCCATTAAGTGATTCTGCTATTTTTGTGAGGAGCATTGTAACTGTTCCTAGCATCTCCGTTATATTGTTTGATGGAGGATTGCTACCAGATTTGGTAATTGAAGAATAGGAAACTCCGTTTGTTGTCAGATTGCTGGTAAATGTTCTGGGAATTTTGATATTAGATTTAGGGTTGGAGGTTGTATTTGATGGGTGTTTTGGACAGCCTTTATAATTTGCTGGGTGATTTTGACCACAGTTAGTACATGTCGCTTTGGTTTTTGAATCTTTTTTGCATTCAAATGACCAATGATTGTCTGTGCATTTGACACATCTTGGTGTCATGTTACATGTAGTTTGTGTATGTCCAAAATTTTGACAACGATGACATTGTTTTATCGTATGATTTGTTTTTTGGGGTTCAACTTTAATTTTGAAGGAATTGACGAATTGAATGTTATATATCTCTTTGTTTTTTTCTGTACGAGCTAGTTTCACAAGCATCATAGGGTATGGGTACTTATTACCTTCTGATTTTTTGTACATACGGTTGATTTCAATAGGTTCGAGTCCGTAATTCTTAAGTGCAACGCCCACGCTCTCTTCAGTTTCGTGCGAGGGAATTCCCCTCAGTACAACTCGTAGAGTTTTGTCTTCAGGTAACGTGTAGGTGAAGAAATCTTGTTTGTGTTCTTCTAAGCCTTTGGTTAGTTTACGATGATCATCTGATGTTTCTGTGAAAATTTGGATGTAATCTTTTTTTTCTGTTGCAAATTTAATTTTGATGTCCCTTTTCGAAGCTAATTCTGAAATGGCTGGATAGGATAGTTTATTTTTTATTTTTATAGGAGGAATTTTTGTTGGGATTTTTGGCTGGGAGCTGGATCTGATCGGTAAGGAATTTTGGGAACTGAGGGCTGGGAATTGGATATTCTCAGGAGTGTTTTGGGATGTTATGTCATCACTTACCATTGAGATATCCTCGCAGTCGTCCGTAAGTGCATCGAAACGATTCTCTGTCAAAACAGGATTACTTACGTTCTTTTTGTTGCGAATTTTTATCTGTTTTGGGGGCCTCGGAGTAGTGGAATTACCTGCTTCTGGTTTATCATCAGTAGGGTTATTTGATTTAAGTCTTTCTGCAAATCCTAGAGAGTCCGCTAGTTTCCAGAAAACTTGAAGGGCAATTTCCGGATTCTCAGCTATAGCTGCCACAATTTCATCTGCGCCATATTTGGGTTGAGTCATTTTGAATGTCACTATCACGCACTTTTAGAGTCACTTTCTCGTAATAAGGTAAGTTTTTATGTGGGTGTCTCTTGGGACCCGTAGGGGCTGGGGAACTGAATCTACACTTAGATGGGGGTAAAAGTCTCGGGTTATCACTGTTTAAAGTTTAGTAAAGCACTTGAAAACCTTTTTTTTTAATAATTTTTGGTAGAGATCATTTTGACACAACTTGTCGTATTGACATCAGTCACTGAACTTCTGCACGGCTCGCACCGAATCTACTAATACATAGACAATCGGACTGCGCCAATACGAACGCTTCGTTTCGATCGCCATCGGGGCGTGGTCTGTAAGCTTCCACCGCCGAGGACAGCGATCGATTCTAACGTGTACTTTCTCATTTCTCTACGCCGACCGATAATTTGAGAAATCTAACAACGTTCAGTAAGTTATGAGACAAAAAACGAAAAAAATTTTATTATTGTCTTGTTGTTATTGCGTACCTCTATAGAAGCCATGAGGATGCATCGAATAAGAATGCGAAATATATATACATATATTTCTTCCGGTAAGCTCCGGCCTCGGATGTTATGTTATTGATGATGAAGTGTGAAATGGAACAATTCATGGGAACCGCGAAAAATTTTCGACCGACATTATTTCGACAGCCGTTCGAATCAATTCATTATGGAAAGAACGAAAAAAACATAATTCATCGATTACGATTTTGCTCTGAAGAAATAAAAATTTAGAAAGCACTGACGTGAGGTCAGATTGCTTTGGCGCCCTTGTTGAGCTACTTGCGAGTAAATATTCAAACCGTAACAAATCTATAAGCACTCTGATCACGTGAACAATAGTCTTTTCCCGTACTATGGAACCAAGTGACGCAAATATGAACGCATAATGAACGAACAAACCTATATCTCGAATTAAAAATAACTGTTCATAATTTCCCCCAAGTTTTCCATTTTCCTAAAAACTTACGTCGGTGCTTTCTGAATTTTGACAACGTATATTATTTCAGCCATCGAGATTGAATTCTATATCTATGATTTCCCGTTATGGAAAATTTCGATTAATATTACGCCAACTGACACTGATTAAGGAGCCCGGCATTTGTCGATCGAATATCGATCTGTGATGGCCATCGTACGAAGAAAATCATCGGGACGTATGTCATTTCTCTTTTCTCTCGAGTAAATTAAAAAAAAACATGATGATATCTTTAGATGGAAAATAGCGACGGCGATGAAATTTGAGTATTAGTAAGATATCGATCACCTCGATATATACACGAATTTTTATCGAAATCCAAAAAACATCTTATGAGATAGTGCGGATTGAAAAATTTTTTTTTGGGAATTCCTTAAAAATTTTCTAGCCTGACGATTTCTGCAAAATTTTGCGAGTCGTTTTGTTGGAACCTCCCTCAACAATATTTCAAGTATCAACTTGATCGGATGGATATTCTAGTAGTTATCGAGGAAACAAAATTTCAGAAGCTCATAACTACTGAACCATCCGACGGATTTCGCCCAATAACGAACTTAACCGAGATATTTGGACAATTAACCTATTCTGAAAATTTGAAAACTCTAGCTGATCTCTTTTGGATGCTAGAGAGGATACGGCCGGCCGGTCGGCCGGACAGACTCAACTTTCGCCGCGGTTTCTTCATCAGGGAGTCGAACCCAATCGATTGAGACCATTTTCAGCTCGATATTCCAAAATTACAGACATTCGGGCAAAATGATAGGCACTCCGTTCGGGTGAACAAGAGCGCCAAAAATCATCGATGAATATTTGAAAAACTTCGAATGGGATGGCTGGCTTCGAAATTTTCTAGGCCGAATGTGTCAATTAAGCTGTCGGGGTCGGGGTCTAAACCAAATTTCAGATGGTCATAATTAACTGCTGAACTATTCGGCCCTGATGAAGAGAGATAGAATCACGTACATACATATGTGCTTCATAACGATGAATAAATAATATGTTAAGGCTCAGAATTCGAATTATTCATTCGAAATTTCATTTTATAGTAAACTTCGATTCGACTCTTATTCACAGATACCTAAACATATATCAAGATCAATTCTTTTAACAGTTCCTATTTTCGAGAAAAATTTATAGATGTCAACACCGTTAATTTGAAATTATTAATTATTCAATTCAATAAACTGATTTCCAGTAATCCAGATGTTCGAGTATCTTTCTTCCGTATTGAGAATTTCAAAGAATACTATACAGTATTCTGATATTTGCTGATAATTTTCGTGTTCAATCCTTTAGATTTTATTTCGTATATCTCTTGGAGTCGATAATAATCAATTTGAACGGAAAGATTTCTGAACTGAGCATTGTTCACCTTGAAAATGATTTGGAGTATTTTGTATGTTATCAAGTACGTCTTTTTCATCTGTCATCGCGCAATAAACACCTCATCACGTTTTTTCTGAATTTTCTCAAACCGTATTGTCAGTAGAAATAAGTTAAAATTACCATTCCAATTTCAGGTGGTTCAACTTATCATTTTTTTATTGTCGGAATCTTAGCAACCTGGTATTGTTGTAAGTAAAGCATCGATTTCGCGAATAAATAGTATAATAGAAACTTGAGTTTAGGCCGTTACTAGGTTCACTAGAGAGGGAAAATAAACCCCACCTGAATTTTAAAGAATACGTTTTCAACGTAGCGTTTTGAATTACCGATATCTTTTCAATATCATAGTCTCGAATCGATCGATCGGTTTTATTATCGTTATCGCATCATTATTATTATCATCATCATCATCATATCGAAGAATACCGTCGTTATGAGAGAAGGTAAAACCCATATGAAATATTATATTTGCCGGCCCTGAAAAGGGCCAATTTAGCTAGCATTCCCCCGATCCTTCTTCTTCCTAATCAGCAGGACGTGGTTTTCACTTCTTCTTCTTGGGCGACGCGGCCTTTTTGGTAGCGGCGGCGGCGGAGGATTTTACAGTTTTCGGCTTAGGTACCTTGGGTTTCTTGGCCGGAGATTTGGCGATCTTCTTCGCCTTAGACGGCGACTTGGGAGCTTTGGGTTTTTTCTCGTTCGCGGCGGCGGCGGCCTTCTTAGGTTTAGCCGCAACAGCAGCGGACGACGATTTCGTTTTGGCGGCGGCCGTCTTCCTCTTGGTCGCAGCGGTGGCGGTGGCGGCGGCGGTCGCCCCCGTCTTGACGGCTTTCTTCTTCGGCACTTTTTTCTGCGCGGACGCCGCGGCGCCGGAGGCGGCCGCGGCCAGTTTGAAGGAACCGGACGCTCCTTTACCTTTGGTCTGGATCAGGGATCCCGACTCGACGGCCGATTTCAGATATTTTCTGATGAAGGGCGCCATCTTTTCCGAATCCACCTTGTAGTTGGAACCGATATATTTCTTGATCGCCTGTAACGAGGAACCGCTCCTCTCTTTAAGACCTTTGATGGCGTTGTTGACCATATCGGAGGTCGGGGGATGGCTCGGCTTGCCGGACTTGGACTTGTTCTTCTTCTCGCTCGACGTCGTCGTCGTCTTCTTCTTCGAGGCCTTGCCGCCGGGAGACGCGGGGGTAGCCGCCCCCGTCTGCTGTTGAACATCGATATCGGACATAATTATCGATATTATTAAATAGGTATATATATATATATATATATATATTATTATAACGTATACAAAGTCTAATTTCAGTTTGTATACGATATAATTATATATATATATATATATATATATTTCAATCTATTTTCTTGACCGTTTTTATTAAATGAATGAATATATTTTCTTGGGATTGCGGTCACTAGTTCATTGAAACACGGTTTTCTATTAACCAAGCTTTCGGAACTTTATTGGTTCCTTCTTCAGGGCTAAAATACATACATTGTTTAATGGTACAGACATTGTGTAAAAACTTACAGATAGAATTAGTGTTTACAAAGGTTCATCTTCACAATTTTGAATAAATTCATTGGCATTTGTCAAAATTTGATCTTTGATATCTGGATGTAAAATATTATTATTATTGTGATCATTCCACATAGAATTTGATTTGTTCAAAGAATATTATTGTTATTTTTTAAAATAGTAATTTATTGAAAAGGATTCAATGAAAATAGGAAAATGCGAAAAGGTAAAATTTGATTTATGGTAGATTTGACTGTAATTTTATAGTTAATAGAATATGGGAGTAAATAACACTTAAATTTTCTATATCTTTCCTTTGTTCATTGAATTATTTTCTAGATAAATTTCAACCATCTCTAAGAAATTTCTTTTGTGACTGTTTTTTTCGTTATTAAAATTTTGATGTTATTAAAATCAATATCATGTGAAGTTGTTGAAAAATGTTCCGAGAGAGCGCATGATTTTTATTTTAATCTACAGTCACTTTTATGTCTATTTATTCTTTCTTGTAAAACGGTTGAAGTTTGACCTATATAATTTAGATTACAACTTGAGCAATTTATTTTATATATCACATCTGATTTTTTTGTTATAGAATCTCGATCTTTTAGTTTTGAAAAAATTTTATTAATGCTGATAACATTTTTGTCAGAAATTCTAATAGAAAAATTGTTGGAAAAAATCTTTTTAATTTTGGTGTTATTTCAGGGAAAAAGGTAGAGGGAAATAAAATGAAGGTTGTTGTGGATTTTGCGTGTTGATTTGATTTCTGATTGAATTCATTTGTTCGTTTTCTATTAGATTTGAATTAAAATTTGATCTTATATTTATGGAATTGTAAATAAATTTATTTATGAATTTTGGTGGGTATGAATTCATTAATAAAATATCTTTGAGTTTTTTAAATTTTTTGAATGAAATCTTTATGACAAATTTTTTGATTCTGTCACGTAAAGCCAAAATTAGGTTAATTTTTACTTTTATATTTTGAAAGGAGTGAAAATTAATATATCTACCAGAAAATGTAGGTTTTGTGTACCAATCAACTTTAATTTTATTATCTTCACTTCTAATCAATTTAGTATCTAAAAAGGGGATGCTATTGTTTTTTCTTTTTCCAAGGTGAATTGAATGTTGCTATTATATGTATTGAAAATTTTTAAAATGTTATCTAGCATATTTAAAGGTATAGCAGTTATAATATCATCTACATATTTTTTAAAAATGGAAGGTGAAAGTGAAGTTTTTTGTAATTGAATCTAAAAGATCGTCCATCACATATTGGGAAAGTATAGGAGATATAGTCGCTCCCATTGGAGTACCTAATATTTGTTTATAATATTTTCCTTCAAATTGAAAATAAGTTGATTCGAAGATAAAGTTAAGTATTTTTAAAAATTTGGATTTTGATAAATTTGTGTGTTGTGAGATCTTTGACCAATGTTTAGATATGCTATTTTTGATTAAATCGATTGGAATATTACTAAAAAGTGAAATGACATCTAAACTTATTAAAACATAGTTTTCGGGAAGTTTATAATTATTAATGAATTTAGAAAATGTGAAGCTATCTTCTGTATAATATGAATTGTTTTTATTATATGATTTAGTGAGAATGTCATTTAAATAATTAGATATTTTACTATTTGGAGCATTGATTGAAGAAATAATCGGTCTTAAAGGGATGGTATCCTTATGTATTTTGGGAGACCATAAAATTTTGTAAACACTAATTCTATCTGTAAGTTTTTACACAATGTCTGTACCATTAAACAATGTATGTATTTTAGCCCTGAAGAAGGAACCAATAAAGTTCCGAAAGCTTGGTTAATAGAAAACCGTGTTTCAATGAACTAGTGACCGCAATCCCAAGAAAATATATTCATTCATATATATATATATATATATATATATATACCTATTTAATAATATCGATAATTATGTCCGATATCGATGTTCAACAGCAGACGGGGGCGGCTACCCCGCGTCTCCCGGCGGCAAGGCCTCGAAGAAGAAGACGACGACGACGTCGAGCGAGAAGAAGAACAAGTCCAAGTCCGGCAAGCCGAGCCATCCCCGACCTCCGATATGGTCAACAACGCCATCAAAGGTCTTAAAGAGAGGAGCGGTTCCTCGTTACAGGCGATCAAGAAATATATCGGTTCCAACTACAAGGTGGATTCGGAAAAGATGGCGCCCTTCATCAGAAAATATCTGAAATCGGCCGTCGAGTCGGGATCCCTGATCCAGACCAAAGGTAAAGGAGCGTCCGGTTCCTTCAAACTGGCCGCAGCCGCCTCCGGCGCCGCGGCGTCCGCGCAGAAAAAGTGCCGAAGAAGAAAGCCGTCAAGACGGGGCGACCGCCGCCGCCACCGCTGCGACCAAGAGGAAGACGGCCGCCGCCAAAACGAAATCGTCGTCCGCTGCTGTTGCGGCTAAACCTAAGAAGGCCGCCGCCGCCGCGAACGAGAAAAAACCCAAAGCTCCCAAGTCGCCGTCTAAGGCGAAGAAGATCGCCAAATCTCCGGCCAAGAAACCCAAGGTACCTAAGCCGAAAACTGTAAAATCCTCCGCCGCCGCCGCTACCAAAAAGGCTGCGTCGCCCAAGAAGAAGAAGTGAAAACCACGTCCTGCTGATTAGGAAGAAGAAGGATCGGGGGAATGCTAGCTAAATTGGCCCTTTTCAGGGCCGGCAAATATAATATTTCATATGGGTTTTACCTTCTCTCATAACGACGGTATTCTTCGATATGATGATGATGATGATGATAATAATAATGATGCGATAACGATAATAAAACCGATCGATCGATTCGAGACGTGTTTTCCAGGCTATGATATTGAAAAGATATCGGTAATTCAAAACGCTACGTTGAAAACGTATTCTTTAAAATTCAGGTGGGGTTTATTTTCCCTCTCTAGTGAACCTAGTAACGGCCTAAACTCAAGTTTCTATTATACTATTTATTCGCGAAATCGATGCTTTACTTACAACAATACCAGGTTGCTAAGATTCCGACAATAAAAAATGATAAGTTGAACCTGAAATTGGAATGGTAATTTTTAACTTATTTCTACTGACAATACGGTTTGAGAAAATTCAGAAAAAACGTGATGAGGTGTTTATTGCGCGATGACAGATGAAAAAGACGTACTTGATAACATACAAAATACTCCAAATCATTTTCAAGGCGAACAATGCTCAGTTCAGAAATCTTTCCGGTCAAATTGATTATTATCGACTCCAAGAGATATACGAAATAAAATCTAAAGGATTGAACACGAAAATTATCAGCAAATATCAGAATACTGTATAGTATTCTTTGAAATTCTCAATACGGAAGAAAGATACTCGAACATCTGGATTACTGGAAATCAGTTTATTGAATAGAATAATTAATAATTTCAAATTAACGGTGTCGACATCTATAAATTTTTCTCGAAACTAGGAACTGTTAAAAGAATTGATCTTGATATATGTTTAGGTATCTGTGAATAAGAGTCGAATCGAAGTTTACTATAAAATGAAATTTTGAATGAATAATTCGAATTCTGAGCCTTAACATATTATTTATTCATCGTTATGAAGCACATATGTATGTACGTGATTCTATCTCTCTTCATCAGGGCCGAATAGTTCAGCAGTTAATTATGACCATCTGAAATTTGGTTCAGACCCCGACCCCGACAGCTTAATTGACACATTCGGCCTAGAAAATTTCGAAGCCAGCCATCCCGTTCGAAGTTTTTCAAATATTCATCGATTATTTTTGGCGCTCTTGTTCGTCCGAACAGAGTGCCTATCATTTTGCCCGAATGTCCGTAATTTTGGAATATCGAGCTGAAAATGGTCTCAATCGATTGGGTTCGACTCCCTGATGAAGAAACCGCGGCGAAAGTTGAGTCTGTCCGGCCGGCCGTATCCTCTCTAGCATCCAAAAGAGATCAGCTAGAATTTTCAAATTTTCAGAATAGGTTAATTGTCCGAATATCTCGGTTAAGTTCGTTATTGGGCGAAATCCGTCGGATGGTTCAGTAGTTATGAGCTTCTGAAATTTTGTTTCCTCGATAACTACTAGAATATCCATCCGATCAAGTTGATACTTGAAATATTGTTGAGGGAGGTTGCAACAAAACGACTCGCAAAATTTTGCAGAAATCGTCCGTCTAGAAAATTTTTAAAAAATTCCCAAAAAAAAATTTTTCAATCCGCACTATCTCATAAGATATATTTCGGATTTCGATGATAATTCGTGAATATATTGAGGTGATCGATATCTTACTCATACTCAAATCTCATCGCCGTCGCTCTTTTCCATCTAAAGATATGATCATTTTTTTTTTTTTTTTAATTTACTCGAGAGAAAAGAGAAATGACATACGTCCCGATGATTTTCTTCGTACGATGGCCATCACAGATCGATATTCGATCGACAAATGCCGGGCTCCTTAAAATCAGTGTCAGTTGGCGTAATATTAATCGAAATTTTCCATAACGGGAAATCATAGATATAGAATTCAATCTCGATGGCTGAAATAATATAAGTATGTCAAAATTCGGAAAGCACCGACGTAAGTTTTTAGGAAAATGGAAAACTTGGGGGAAATTATGAACAGTTATTTTTAATTCGAGATATAGGTTTGTTCATTCATTATGCGTTCATATTTGCGTCACTTGGTTCCATAGTATTGGGAAAAGACTATTGTTCACGTGATCAGAGTGCTTATAGATTTGTTACGGTTTGAATATTTACTCGCAAGTAGCTCAACAAGGGCGCCGAAGCAATCTGACCTCACGTCAGTGCTTTCTAAATTTTTTATTTCTTCAGAGCAAAATCGTAATCGATGAATTATGTTTTTTCGTTCTTTCCACAATGAATTGATTCGAACGGCTGTCGAAATAATGTCGGTCGAAAATTTTTCGCGGTTCCCATGAATTGTTCCATTTCACACTTCATCATCAATAACATAACATCCGAGGCCGGAGCTTACCGGAAGAAATATATGTATATATATTTCGCATTCTTATTCGATGCATCCTCATGGCTTCTATAGAGGTACGCAATAACAACGAGACAATAATAAAATTTTTTTCGTTTTTTGTCTCATAACTTACTGAACGTTGTTAGATTTCTCAAATTATCGGTCGGCGTAGAGAAATGAGAAAGTACACGTTAGAATCGATCGCTGTCCTCGGCGGTGGAAGCTTACAGACCACGCCCCGATGGCGATCGAAACGAAGCGTTCGTATTGGCGCAGTCCGATTGTCTATGTATTAGTAGATTCGGTGCGAGCCGTGCAGAAGTTCAGGAGCATCAACAACGAACAACATCGTCATCATCATGTCAGGTCGTGGTAAAGGTGGCAAAGTCAAGGGAAGGCAAAGTCCCGTTCCAACAGGGCCGGTTTACAGTTTCCCGTCGGACGTATACATCGTCTGTTGCGCAAGGGCAACTACGCCGAACGCGTAGGTGCCGGCGCTCCGGTATACTTGGCCGCCGTAATGGAATATCTGGCTGCCGAGGTGTTGGAATTGGCCGGAAACGCCGCCAGGGACAATAAAAAGACCAGGATCATCCCGCGTCATCTACAATTGGCCATCAGGAACGACGAGGAATTGAACAAATTACTTTCCGGGGTCACGATCGCCCAAGGTGGTGTCTTGCCGAACATCCAGGCCGTCCTGTTACCCAAGAAGACCGAGAAGAAATCGTAAACGTCCAGCAGCCGCTGCTGCGAAAAAATGGCCCTTTTCAGGGCCGCGATATTTTTCATTTTCATATGGTTACGAAACTGGCATCTTTCACGTCGATTCGATATATATAACACGATGATGAGTGGCTCGAAAACAGTTTTTTTCGGAACTGTTGAAAATTCGGCTATTTATTCGAATGAAAATCGTTCTATCGTAACAGTAGTTACCCCTTTGATCGGTGCTTTTCTTCATTTTCATCTCGTAGTTTCGTTAATTCGACGTAAAGTTAACGCCTACGTAAGTTCGATATTCTTCTCTCGAGAACCTCCTTATCGCCCAAACTGTGGATTTCAACGGGAAAAGAATCCAATATGGAAATCTGTTGGTGAAACCGTTTTGCCACGAATCGAACAGTAAGTACGTTCGACGAAATGTCTTTTGTAACTGAGGAGGATTGCTCGGATACCGAGGTATGAATCTTAACTGTTCTGTTTTTCTGGTCATTTTTCAACTTCGCATATAAACTCGATAGTTCGCAATCCGATCGAAATATCACGGTATTTATTGTTCGCGAGACGAGGAAAAATTTGACCAGATCGAACGACAAATAGTGTCGACGATTTCACATTTCCATGTTTACGTTATCGAACGATAACTGTTAAACGTTCGTCAACGAAATAATAGCAAGTACGATGATGTTGATGAGAGATTCGTGACATTTATGAATGTATGGATCTAGTGGTTCTGAAAAGAACCTATTTTTATAAGCGACGACGTACGAAGAAGATCTATCTTTCTTTCTTATTTATTTCGAACTGGTGTATTTCGTAACGGCCTTGGTACCTTCGCTGACGGCGTGTTTGGCCAATTCGCCCGGCAGTAGGAGCCTGACGGCGGTCTGTATCTCCCTGCTGGTGATCGTCGAGCGTTTGTTATAGTGGGCCAATCTGCTCGCTTCGGCGGCGATACGTTCGAAGATGTCGTTCACGAAACTGTTCATGATGCTCATGGCCTTGCTGGATATACCGGTATCGGGATGGACCTGCTTCAACACCTTGTAGATGTAGATAGCGTAACTTTCCTTCCTCTTGCGCTTCTTCTTCTTGTCGGTCTTGGAGATGTTCTTCTGCGCCTTACCGGCCTTTTTCGCGGCTTTTCCACTAGTCTTAGGAGGCATCTTAGGATCGCTGCTATCTGACGACGGACGACGAAATAATGCTTACGCCCCGGATCTACCTGGTCCTTTGAGACGCGCGAGCTGCGGCATCAGGCCACGCCTATAGCGTTCGTGTTTATCCGTCCGGACGACGGCGGCCGGCGTGTCGAATGGATATTTAATTTTTTTTTCGACCGCTATTTATAACTGAAAATTAAGATTCGAAAACGGCGCGAAGATGAAAATGCGGGCGTCGATACCGAATTTTCCCAACAACACCTATACTATTCTCGAGATTTTCGGTGAAAAATTGAATCGATCGAATTAGGCCCATTACCTCTTATCTATCTCTAACTGTTTTCGAGTTCCTAGACATCTCGGATGATATTCGAGATTACGAAAATGTCTATGTTCCGCTCGATATATATTCGATATTATTAAAGATCGAAATTCGATACCGATCCGTCAGTTATACGGAATTGACGGAAAAATAAGAGAATATTACCGTTCATCAACGAGCAGAGTACTGAAAAAAACTCACAACCGGTACGTTTTCTCATTTCCAGAATACAGATAACAAACAGCTCGATCTGGAATTTTTCCATACGTTACCCAATCTATTGACCTAACTACCCATCCGGTCTACGATTCTAACTAGGCAGAATAGATTCCGTTAGTCGCACGAACGGGCATGGGATATGGGCGATTTCGAAATTTCCTCAACCGACGGAACGGCGTCATTCAGATTTCGGTTCGAATGGAAAATTCACCTATTTTCGTCGATTACGGCCATACCACGCTGAAAATACCGGTTTCTCGTCAGATCACCGAAGTCCGTCGTAGGGAACGGACGTATTTTTACCTGCTCCGTTGTGCTCCGTCGTAACAATAGAAGCGGTGTTGCCAAGTGTCTTTTCGCAAAGTGAAATCGTCAAAGTGAATTATTTCGAACTATTAAGTGAATAAAGTGATACATTCAAACATTTTAAGTGCAAAAAGTGAAAATTAAGTACAATTTGACACTTATCGAAAGTGAATATGCCCGTAAGAGGAAGCATATGCAAGACATGAAAGTTAAAAGAAAAATTCAAGAGGATATGAGGAAGAAGATAACAACGACGAAACCTACCGGAAAAAGGATACAATAAAAATTAACGACGTCGAAATGGAGAGCGATTGTGAATCGACAACCTCAACAAGTAGTGCGAGGAGAAATAGGGTAAGCGACAGTGAAAACCCAATATTCACGCACCCATCGGGTACTCCAACAACAAAAAATAAACCACATGATGTGAAAATAAGGAACAGATTTGACCTATTGGAAAAAGATGTCGAAATCTCTGAAACCCCAAATCTTCAACGGCTGGTATGAAACCAAAAGACCACCACCACTCGTGATACGAGGTGTTTTTAATAAACACACAGAAATCACAAAAACAATAAAAGAAATTATCAGTGGAAAATTTCACGTTAAATACGGAAACAACAGCTCAAATATTTACTGCGACCAAAAAGAGGACTACCAAAAACTCATGAAACATTTCCGTGAAAGAAACCAGGAATTCCACACATACACCATGAAGGAGAACAAAACACACGCCTTCGTGTTAAAAGGACTCAACAGGAACCAGAAACCGGCAAAATTACTGAAGAGCTGAAACAACAGGGTGTTCCAGTTCAAAATATTTATAAAATGAAAGGTACATTCTCACCAAGTTATCTAGTCATTACGGACAGTTCCATCAACATAAGAATGCTACATGATAAGATCCGTTTTATCGACTATACGAAAATAAAATGGGAACGATATAACAACAAAAGGAAATAGCCCAATGTCATGTATGTCAAGCATGGGGCCACGCTACGTCCAATTGCTTTAGGCAACCACGATGCCTTAAATGTGCGGGAACTCACCACACTAGAGAATGTACCCTAGAGAACTCAGCTCCTGCAAAGTGCATAAATTGTCAGGAAACCACCCGGCGAACTACCAAAATTGCCCAAGTTACCTAATGGCCATACAGAAAAAGAGCAGACCGTACCCACCAAAAAAACCAACCAGAGTGATCGATGCTCCTCCGCCAAAATTCAACGTCTGGGAGATGAGAAAAAATTACAACGGGAAAATCAAGAAAAAACAACCACCAACGAGTGAACCACAGGCGGAACCACCAAAGAGAACCC
This sequence comes from Micraspis discolor, assembly GCA_030674115.1. Taxonomy (NCBI): domain Eukaryota; kingdom Metazoa; phylum Arthropoda; class Insecta; order Coleoptera; family Coccinellidae; genus Micraspis; species Micraspis discolor. The sequence continues at coordinate 8,692 of JARTUT010002232.1, read as the reverse complement.
AGAATTCAACAGACAGCCCACAAGGAACGTTCGCCGAGCTAAAAGATGAGTTCAATAAATTAAATAACTTAATTAATTTGAGGTCGTTATTAGAATCCATCAAGAGATTAAATAATCAATTAAATAAAACCACTAATGTTTCAGAGCGAAAAATGCTCGTTTTCAATTTTTGATGAATTCTGATGGTTTCTAAATTCAATCTGGCAACCTGGAATGCAAACGGTATTCTTTACAAGTGTGCCGAATTGGCGAATTTCATTGTTGAGCATAATATTCATATTATGATCCTCAATGAAACTCGTCTTGTAGACGCTCATAAATTCTACCTGAATGGATTTCAGGTTCTCAGAATGGATCGACAAAGCGAAAACAATGCTTTCGCTGGGGGGGTAGCTTTGTTAGTTAAAAAGGGTATTTCCTTCGCCCGCGTTCCAAAATTAAACTGCACAATAGAAAACGTAGGTATAAAACTATCTAATGGCTTATCTATTATTGCTGTCTATAACAGTCCGTCAAACAAATTGACACCAAATTGTCTCAGAAAACTTTCTAGGGATAACAATACCCTTATTATCGGTGACTTGAATAGCCGTCATGAATATTGGAATTGCCTATCCCGGAACACAAACGGAAACACATTGTTTAAATTCCTTGAATCCAATACTGAATATAACGTTCATTTCTCAGAAGAACCGACCCATTTTCCTAATGATGGCTCTACTCCGTCAACAATCGACTTGGTTATTTCCAAAAACTTCCACCAATTATCAGATTTAAAGTCCCTCTGTCAACTTAGTTCCGATCATAATCCCGTAAAATTTTCGATTACAGCCGAAAACTTAAAAATCGACAAAAAACCTATGTATGATTATTCTAGCACAAACTGGACAATCTTCCGTGAAATTCTAGATAGGAAAATTGTCATTAATAACAAAATAGATTCGGCCGATATCCTTGATAGGGAAATAGTGAATTTCACAGAAGCGATATCATTCGCGCGCGACAAAACAACTAAAACGAAAAACCCAACCTGTAAGCCAGAAAAACTTCCTGACCATATTTTATCATTGATAAAATACAGGAATAAAATCCGTAAAGACTGGCAAAAATACAGGAATATCGTGGATAGACAATTGCTAAATAACCTCACTCACGAGATTAAACATGAAATAAATGAGTACAAAAACATTAAGTGGGATGAAAAATTGTCCAAATTGAACGTGCGCGACAATTCCTTATGGAATACAATACGCACGTTCAATAAAAAGTCAACACCTATTCCGATATTGAATATAAACGGAAAAACATACAGCTCGAACGCCGAACGAGCTGAAATTCTCGCGGACACATTCTATGAAGCTCACGAAATTCCCCAATCAAACGATAAAGTCCATAAGGATATTCTAGATAAAGTGGAAAATTATTTGGCTAACAATCCAAATAAAAAGCCAAGTCACAAATACTTAACCAACCCGGGCGAAATTCACAAAATCATCAAACGTCTACTAATAAATAAAGCTCCAGGCCTGGACGGCATAGACAATAGGCTTATTAAAAATCTATCAAAAAAAGCTATCGTCCAGCTAAACTACATAATTAACGCCATTATCAATATTCAATACTGGCCGACGGTATGGAAGACTTCTCTAATAGTTCCCATACCCAAAGCAGGAAAAGAATTACAAAATCCGGCTAATTACCGTCCAATTAGCCTCCTACCGAATCTCAGTAAGATCGCTGAGAAAATAATTCAACAAAAATTCAAAAAGCGCTCAGAGAAATGAAGGTTGTAGATAACAACCAGTTTGGTTTCAAGGAAAAACACAACGCCATCCAGCTGATTTGTAAAATAGTCATTGACATAATAAAAAATTTCAACCAGAAAAACCACACCGTGATGTTGTTATTAGATATTGAAAAAGCCTTCGATAAAGTATGGTTAGAAGGTCTATTGTATAAAATGATCGAACTGAAACTACCAGACTTTGTCATTAAATTCACTCAATCGTATCTTTGCAACAGAAACTTTAGAGTCAAAGTGGAAAACGAGCTTTCCGGGTTCCGGGATATGAAGGCGGGCATCGTGCAAGGCTCGGTTCTTGGACCTAAATTCTTTAATATCTACGTTCAAGATATGCCAGAGCACGGTGAAACGACGTTAGCGAAATTTGCAGACGACACGGCGATATACGCTCATTCCGATCGAGCAGATATCGCAAACGAAAATATCAAACGCCACATGGAAGAACTTAACAAGTACTTCCATCGTTGGAAAATTAAATTAAATACCCGCAAAACCGAAGAAATCGTGTTCAGCAGGAGAGTCATCGATAAAAATATCTCTTCCCCGATAAAAATCGATAATTTCGAAGTGAAACCCACAAATATTGTCAAATATCTGGGTGTGCATTTAGATAGCCGACTAAACTTCCACACCCACATCCAAAAAGCGTCCAAAAGGCTATTTCGCCAAGAAAACTCTCCATCCTCTATTGTGCAGAAAAAGTCGACTCAGCCCAAAAACAAAAAAATTAATATACACTTCGATGATAAGACCGCTAATCTCTTACGCGGCACCTTCCTATTGCCATCTGCGTCCATCCCCACTGAGACACCTTCAAGTTCTACAAAACCGTATTCTACGCCAAATTACAAATCGAAATGTCTTTACAAGAATAACAACTCTCACACGAAATGACTGATTTACCTACAATCAGAGAATATTTCGACGAAATATCTAACAAATTCTACGAATCCCAATGTCGAGGAAACCATGTCCTTCAGAATATTACGAAAACAAGAATTCATAATCAAAATTCTAGACATCCACATCCCCTTCCTTACCAATTCCTCCCCATCTACCTCAAACCCCTAAGATCAGGACATAACGACCTGAATTAATAAAAAATTATTTTTTCTTTTTATCATGAAAATTGAAAATTGGATACTCAGAGGAACTCATCTTTTGTTTCAGCGAACGAGCCTATCACAGATATGAGAAATTGGACGACTTTCAATGTCCCGTGACCGACCACACAGACGACATGCGTTCCAGTCTTCACCGTAAACTTGCATTGCCCAATGGTATCGAGACCACCGACGGGCATATCAATTCGTGGGAGGGTGGAACCATCTCTAGTGACGGAAAGTCACGAGTCAGCGAAAGAAGTCCAATACACATTTTGTATATATTGTTGTAAATAATGTACATACTTTCCCTGTCCCTTTTAATAACTAAGAGCAGGTTTTTTATTTTATTTTCCTGACAATTCTAAGGCAATCAAGAAAAAACAATCTGTAAATACATTAAATCTTGTACATCTATATCTAATTGTCATAAAGATTGAATTTCAAATTTATATTTAGTTTTAAGAGAAACGAGGTCAATACTGACGTAGGACCCTTCTGTATATAATATTGAATTTTTATATATACCATGTATACAAAATTTTAATGCAAATAAAATTATTTTGAAGTTGAAGTTGAAGATCACCGAAGTCAAGCAGCGTCGGGCGCGGTTAGTACTTGGATGGGTGACCGCTTGGGAACACCGCGTGCCGTAACCTTTTTTTTTTTTAATTATATATATTCTTTTTTTTTATTCTTGTTTTACCTGAATCGTCGTAGCTGCTGCCCTACCGTACGTTGTTCGGATTATGCGTTCATCGAATTTCAGATCATCCCAAAAGGAAAGAGAAAAAAACAAATCTATCGCAAAACATTTTAGGAACGCCCACTCTTTGTTATAAGCGCTAACTCGAATGGTGGTTTTTCCATCGATGGAATCGAATCATAGAAGACGTAGAGATGACTTTAAATCACGTATCACGTACGGAAATGAATCGAGAGATATTTTTCTGGTACGTTTTTATCGCTCTGAAAAATATAACCAATCCGTCCAGTCCGATAACGGGAACAACAGGAAAATTTCGTGAGTTGGGAATTGGGATATTATTCAGGTCGACGCCAAATTCCGAAATGAAATTTCGAACGTTCGAAGAAATATCGCCATTTCCGCAACTAAATGAAATTTGACGATGTATGTTCCTGATTATAGAACTTTCGAATTCGAACGCACCCCGGCAGACCACCAACCCCATCACCCGAAAATATATCGAGGTGTTCGAGTTTTTCCACCGTTTGCCTTCTACTCAGATGTCCTTGAATTTGAGGAGGTTTGGAGGACGGTAGGTGAAATTCTAATATCCCGATCGAACGTATTTTTACCGTCATCGATAGAGATTAAAATTACATTCACGAAACTGTAAATCGCAAATATACGACAACAAGATGATATATTTTAGCGAAAAAAAACGACATCTCGATGATAATAAATAGTCAGGCCGATGATCGCTGCAACCCACATGAACGTAAAGTAAATTGTGGTTCTGATAAGAACCGTTTTTGATTTTTTCTATTGGAGTTCTCGTCGCAATAGAGAGAGAGCACGCTTAGGCGCGTTCGCCTCTGATGCGTCTGGCGAGTTGTATGTCCTTCGGCATGATCGTGACCCTTTTGGCGTGGATGGCGCACAGGTTGGTGTCCTCGAAAAGACCGACGAGATACGCTTCGCTGGCTTCCTGGAGGGCCATGACGGCGGAACTCTGGAAACGGAGGTCCGTCTTGAAATCTTGGGCGATCTCACGAACCAACCTCTGGAAGGGCAGCTTGCGGATGAGCAACTCGGTACTCTTCTGATAACGACGGATTTCACGGAGAGCCACCGTTCCTGGACGGTAACGATGAGGTTTCTTCACTCCTCCGGTTGCCGGTGCGCTCTTGCGGGCGGCTTTCGTTGCCAACTGTTTACGGGGAGCCTTGCCGCCGGTCGACTTTCTCGCGGTCTGCTTGGTACGTGCCATGATCTCGTCTGTCAGCCGTCCTTATCAAACGTCCTAGTAGGATATAATAACGGACCGTTATACGTGGTTCACGTATACTTATACCTTCTGCGGAGGGTGAGATCGCGCAGCGTCTCGTTCGATTGGTCGCTACGGAACCTAGGGGGGGACAAGGAGCGTTTATAAATACGGCGTTCGACGGACGGCTCCGCATCATTCAGTTCCCGGACCGACCGAAGGAATAAACGAAGATGACAGGCAGAGGCAAAGGCGGCAAAGGATTAGGAAAGGGGGGCGCGAAGCGTCACAGGAAGGTGTTGCGCGATAACATCCAGGGTATCACCAAACCGGCCATCAGAAGATTGGCGAGGCGTGGAGGTGTGAAACGTATATCCGGTCTCATCTACGAGGAAACTCGCGGTGTTTTGAAGGTATTCCTCGAGAACGTCATCAGGGACGCCGTAACCTATACCGAACACGCCAAAAGGAAAACCGTGACCGCAATGGATGTCGTATACGCCCTGAAACGTCAAGGACGCACCCTGTACGGTTTCGGAGGTTAGATCGTCATCGTTGTCAACTAACTATCGAACATCTGCAATCGGTCCTTATCAGGACCACAAAGATTTTCACGATTCATATTTGTCACGCAATCGATAACAGGTTACTAACCGGTGGTCAGTCCGTAAGGCTTTACGTAATTTGAATATTATCGAGCCGAAGAGAAAAAATAGCAAAAGAAAGTACCGTACCGAGGTACGGCGTGATTGAAATACAACCGCCACGATGAGCGAACATTCGCCATTTGTCAGATCGATAACAAGCGACCTTTCGGCAGTTTTCGTTGGGTGAGTTTTCCGAGCCTCGTAACTCCTCGAATGAAACGTTCCGATCGATATAATAATTCAATTTCGAACACGTATAATATGCGAAGAAGGCATTCTGTATCCCTTTCGATTTTACGAACGATCATCGATCGATAAATAACGTCCGCGAAAGCACAGTTTCGACTTCGGACAAGTGGTTGTAGCATCTGGGGGGGCACGACAGTTTCAACCCAATTCGGATATATCCCGACTTATTACGTCCGTTATCTTCTATGTAGGATATTTTAGGAGTTATGGAGGAAACAACGGGACCTCGGGAACCGCTATATTCGGACGTTTCGAACTATTCCGAATAATATATGAAATCTTCCGTAAGGGAATATAGATAGAGGCCTCGATGTTTCACAACAGCATCGAGACTCGTCCGAGCTCACGTGCGAGCTGTCGAACGTTCGAATAATCGTATAACCTTTCGGCGTTCGTAATTTCGCGTCGCTCGAGGCTTCCGGACTAGGTTCTCCGTGTTTTTTCGCGTTCGTCGCGACGAGCCGGAACGTTGCGAATTCCGACTTCGATAAGAAGGTCCTCCGTCTCGGATATACGCGAGACGAGGGGACGGGAGTCGAGGGCTCTAGTGGACTTCGCCACGTATCGATCGCACGGTATACTTTCGAAGCGTACCCGGACGAACGATCGACCGGAATCGAAAGGGCCGCGCGAAGATCGCGGGTGGCCGGCTCCGTCGGGAATTTCGACGACCGTTCCGGATCCGGGAGGCCGGGCCGTCGTTCACCGTCCGACGGGCGATCTCGGGGATCGAACCGTCCTCCGGGGCGGCCTCCCGCCCTCTCGACGATCGATCGCGATCGATTAACCGGAACGATCCGTCGTACGGCGGTCTCTACGTTCGAGCCGTCCGAACGGTCAATATGCCGTAAACTCCGTACGGCATTACCGATGAGATAGACTAAAGTCTAATTTCAGTTTGTATACGATATAATTATATATATATATATATATATATATACTTTATTGGTTCCTTCTTCAGGGCTAAAATACATACATTGTTTAATGGTACAGACATTGTGTAAAAACTTACAGATAGAATTAGTGTTTACAAAGGTTCATCTTCACAATTTTGAATAAATTCATTGGCATTTGTCAAAATTTGATCTTTGATATCTGGATGTAAAATATTATTATTATTGTGATCATTCCACATAGAATTTGATTTGTTCAAAGAATATTATTGTTATTTTTTAAAATAGTAATTTATTGAAAAGGATTCAATGAAAATAGGAAAATGCGAAAAGGTAAAATTTGATTTATGGTAGATTTGACTGTAATTTTATAGTTAATAGAATATGGGAGTAAATAACACTTAAATTTTCTATATCTTTCCTTTTGTTCATTGAATTATTTTCTAGATAAATTTCAACCATCTCTAAGAAATTTCTTTTGTGACTGTTTTTTTCGTTATTAAGAATTTTGATGTTATTAAAATCAATATCATGTGAAGTTGTTGAAAAATGTTCCGAGAGAGCGCATGATTTTTATTTAATCTACAGTCACTTTTATGTCTATTTATTCTTTCTTGTAAAACGGTTGAAGTTTGACCTATATAATTTAGATTACAACTTGAGCAATTTATTTTATATATCACATCTGATTTTTTTTGTTATAGAATCTCGATCTTTTAGTTTTGAAAAAATTTTATTAATGCTGATAACATTTTTGTCAGAAATTCTAATAGAAAATTGTTGGAAAAAATCTTTTTAATTTTGGTGTTATTTCAGGAAAAAGGTAGAGGGAAATAAAATGAAGGTTGTTGTGGATTTTGCGTGTTGATTTGATTTCTGATTGAATTCATTTGTTCGTTTTCTATTAGATTTGAATTAAAATTTGATCTTATATTTATGGAATTGTAAATAAATTTATTTATGAATTTTGGTGGGTATGAATTCATTAATAAAATATCTTTGAGTTTTTTTAAATTTTTTGAATGAAATCTTTATGACAAATTTTTTGATTCTGTCACGTAAAGCCAAAATTAGGTTAATTTTTACTTTTATATTTTGAAAGGAGTGAAAATTAATATATCTACCAGAAAATGTAGGTTTTGTGTACCAATCAACTTTAATTTTATTATCTTCACTTCTAATCAATTTAGTATCTAAAAGGGGATGCTATTGTTTTTTCTTTTTCCAAGGTGAATTGAATGTTGCTATTATATGTATTGAAAATTTTTAAAATGTTATCTAGCATATTTAAAGGTATAGCAGTTATAATATCATCTACATATTTTTTTAAAAATGGAAGGTGAAAGTGAAGTTTTTGTAATTGAATCTAAAAGATCGTCCATCACATATTGGGGAAAGTATAGGAGATATAGTCGCTCCCATTGGAGTACCTAATATTTGTTTATAATATTTTCCTTCAAATTGAAAATAAGTTGATTCGAAGATAAAGTTAAGTATTTTTAAAAATTTGGATTTTGATAAATTTGTGTGTTGTGAGATCTTTGACCAATGTTTAGATATGCTATTTTGATTAAATCGATTGGAATATTACTAAAAAGTGAAATGACATCTAAACTTATTAAAACATAGTTTTCAGGAAGTTTATAATTATTAATGAATTTAGAAAATGTGAAGCTATCTTCTGTATAATATGAATTGTTTTTATTATATGATTTAGTGAGAATGTCATTTAAATAATTAGATATTTTACTATTTGGAGCATTGATTGAAGAAATAATCAGTCTTAAAGGGATGGTATCCTTATGTATTTTGGGAGACCATAAAATTTTGTAAACACTAATTCTATCTGTAAGTTTTTTACACAATGTCTGTACCATTAAACAATGTATGTATTTTAGCCTGAAGAAGGAACCAATAAAGTTCCGAAAGCTTGGTTAATAGAAAACCGTGTTTCAATGAACTAGTGACCGCAATCCCAAGAAAATATATTCATTCATATATATATATATATATATATATATACCTATTTAATAATATCGATAAT